>JAOXYD010215261.1:0-19714 GCA_028565735.1 Pinacopodium congolense
TTTATACATATGCACATGCAGCATGTGATTTATTCACCAAGATTGAGATTGTGATGATATGAGCCGACGGACTATTGAATATAGCCTACTAAGTTAAGTAGGGCCATAATAAATGAAAAAATTAGAAATTGTTAGAATTAGTAAATGGAATTGTATCTCAAGATATCTTTAATTTGCATTATTGCATGGATGGTTACTATGATAATGTTGTTATGCTTAAATAGGTTTATATATACACTTATTCATATACGAAGATCCTATATGATTATTATAATGGTATGAGGGTAAATATGGAATCCTTATTGAGTTGACAGTTCACCCCTTGCCCATGGATTATTTTCAGGAAATTGATTGAGATTCGAAGATTCAGCTGGTTTGAGTTATTTCATCGAGAGTAGGTAGGCTAACGGTCAGATGATTTTGTTATTTCATTTGATCTGTTGAGACATTTGAGTTATTGTTTTAGACTGAATTATTTGTGGTTTGGACAGCTTAAGTATTAATTTATGTTGTATGGATTGGATTTGTTTTTGGACTTTATTATAGATGTGTACTGAGATTGTGATTGGACTTGTTATATTCGTTTTATGGTTAAATTTTCAGAAGCGTCACACATGACATGAACTAACCTTATCTTCCACCAAACGGACTCTGTAGATAGACAATGAATGCTCCCATAACCTAAGTAGCAGTGATTGGTAGGCAATGTGCATAACGGAAAGAATATTTCTACTATTTTTAATCACGAATGATTTAAGAATTCTCTAACTAAATTGATTTGAAATTTAAAAATATTATTTAAAAAATATAAATTAATTATTATTTAATAAGAATAAATTAATTTAAATAAAGTAGATATCAATTCTATATTCTATGTTGAATTAGAACATTAGATAGTCAAATGATTAAATATTTAAAAAAATTAAGTGAGACTACTTTAGTATTTTTAATAATGATGTGATGATGATATGTTATTAGATATCAATTTTAATATGTGATTATAAATTATTTAGTTAGAAAATTAAAAATAAATTAAAGAGTTTTAAATTATTTTATTTTAATTCTAATTCTCATTTAAGATCATTATTAATATATTATAAACGTAATGAATTACAAATATAGACTAATTAAAAAATATATAAATATTAAATTGGATTTAGGTATAAAGTTCAAGAAACTTTGAAGAATCAAATATGACATATTTTTAATTTATTAAGATTAAATTTTGATTATAATTAAAGTTAAGTTTTAATTACAATTTAGAATTTAATTTTAATTGAACTTTAAAAAATTCTATCTTTTTGGTATAAAAGACACTACTAAATTTAACACTAGTATAAATTTCTCTAAAAATATTTAAATTCTCTTCTTCTTCTTCTTTTTTGCCTTTGTTAATGTCATTAGTGATGAACAATAACTATACAATTTATGGTTCATTTATTTATTTGATAAATATTTCAGGCTGAAGTTAAATTTGCAAGAGTTTGGTGATTTTATTGCTTTTTTTTTTTTTTGACAGATAATTTTGTGTGTGTATGTTTGTGAATAACGCAAAAGCATCTCTCGGAATATTGTTCTTGATTAATGTAGCATATATAATGTAGATTAAGGCTTGTCTTAATGATTAATTAGTTAATAATTAAAAACTAATGTCAGCAACGTCCTCGATGCCGGTAACGGTGCTGGTAACCGTCATCGTTGGATGGAGGCTGCACCAGTTTCATTAGTTGTCAGTGGGCTGATCTCTTTCGCCTAACGACGAGGAGGCCGACGGCTATTAAATTCACTAGCAGAGGGCGGTTCCAACGCCTGGAAAATGAAGGAGAAGCTGCCGGTGGAGAGAAGCACTTCCAGATCTAAAAGCCGCCTACGGGATCCAACTGCGGAGAAGCCTACAGTAACATGAGATGCGACGTGGAAGTCGAAGAGACACCATCGCGACAACCAATAGAAGCAGACCGTGACCAAAATCAACGCTGGAGAAGATGAATATAGTGGCGGCTACGCAGGCTGTAAACCTAATTTGGGTCTCACACGCGCCACATAAAAGGGGGACGCGTTGAGTCAGGCAATTAGAGTTTATATATTGCCTCACAGAAGGGCGCATATCTCTTGTTACAGCGTCCCTTTCTCTTATTTTTAATTTTTAAAAGACTTCAATTTTATTAAATTAAATTTTCTTAATTAAATATAAAGAAAAAGATGAAATCGATTCCAAACATTAAGTATTAGGACATGTTTAATGAGTTTGTTAGTTATAATTTTTAGTTGTAATTTTTGTAATTTTATATTAATTTTTTTGTATTTTTTCAGGTTTTTATACTTCTTTTTTTTCTGTTTTTATGTTGTATTAATGTGTTATTTTTTGGTGTTTTTATTCTATTTTTTCAGTTTTTGTATTTAAAAAAAGAAATGAAAAGTAAAAACAAAAATCTAACAAAATAAGGCCTTAAAAAAAGTTTTAAGATTCAAGTCAAACGAAAATCAATATAACCTTTATGTGTTGATAAAGGCTTCTTAAAGAACAAATTCTGGATAGCATAGCAAACTCACTCATTTACTTAAGCCACTATAATGTTCAAATCATTTATTAAAAACTAAATCATGATATAAAACTAACAAATATTTGGTATCAAACTCTCAACGAACTTCAGGTGCGAGGGAGGGGTAAAATAATAATACAAATTAGAAACCCACAAAAATCGACCAATTAAAAATGACATGAAAAAACTTTAGGAATAATAGATTCTCCGCTCATCGCTGGGCTTTTTCCCAATAATATCATGGCATTATCTCATGTTTCTTTGCTAAATTACAGACTTGGTATAATGTTCTAGAGTTACAAATTCTCACAATATATTCAATTTTAAGTTTCAACACTTTTAAAAATAAGCTTATCACATAGGGTTCATGTATAACTAACCTATGTGATAGCATATCAAATTCTACACAATAATCTTTGACAGAGCCCTTTTGCCTCAATTCCTTTAACTCTCTTAATGGATACTTAAATGTTGTTTCACCCAACTTTTGTTCCAATGCAAAGAGGTATTCCCCTAGCTTAGAGGTTCCCTTGTCATGTGATTACGCAAATAGAGTTCATGTCATGCTAACACCTTCCCTTCCAAATTCGTTGCCATTAATCTCATCTTAATTATGTTGATGTTCTATCCAATGCAAAGAATTGCTCACATTTAAGCACCCATACCCTTAATGCTTCACTTTTGAACCCAAGAAACTTGCTCTTGATAAACCGAGTCGACAATGTATAGTTCCCTAAAGATGTTCTTTCTGCATTAGCTATGCTTTGTCCTCCAAACCTCTTACCTAAGGACTCTTTATGTTGTAATTGTATAATCCAATCATTTAGCTCTTGAATACTCTTCTCTTGACATAGTTCCGACTCTTACATCTGATTCTTTAAGCCTTCTTCTATTCACCTCTATTCTTGAGCCCTAGTTCCCTCATTGATGACTTTACTTTCTTGGGTTTGAAAACACTTTGATACCAAATTTGATGTAGATTTTTGCTGAATTAATTGTGAATTAATCTCCATAAATCAACTTTATTTAATGTAAACAAGAATTTAACAAGATTTAGAGAGAAAGATGTAAGAAGTAGAAAGAGAAAGTAGAGAGAAAACACATGTTAGTTATTATTTATTTCCCTCCAATCTGTACAACCTTTATTGATGACTAAATTAGTTATTGATACACCATTAATCAAGGTTACACAAGTATGCAACTTATTCTTTACATTTTACAGTATTTATGCAAATTATATCATAAATTTTACACAGACTTTCCTATATGCCATCATTTCTCCTTATTCACACACGTTTCCTTATTCTTTCTTAACTTCATCTATCTCCTATAACTTTAATTCTTTAGGTCTCATAATTTGAATTCCTATTCACATCAATTTGATGTAGACTTTTATTGAATTAATTGTGAATTAATTTCTAAAAATCAAAATTATTCAATGTAAATAAGAAGTGCACTAAATTTAGAGAGAAATATATAAGAAGTAGAAAGATAAAGTAAAGAGAAATTATAAGATAGTTATCGTTATTGCCTTCCATCTTACATCATTTATTGATGACTAACTAGTCATTCACATACCATTAATCAAGGTTCCACATGTGTATAGCTTATTCTTTTCATTTTACAATATTTCTGCCAATGACATCGCAACTTTTCCATAGACTCCTTTATATGCTATCGTTTCTCCTTATTTGCATATGTTTCTTCTTCTTTCTCAGCTTCATCTATCTCCTATAACTTTAACTCTTCAGGTCTTCTAATTCAAATTCCCATTCACATCAATATTACCTTATTCAGCAACCTTGTCTATAAGATTGATGTATAAGAAACATTGCTGCATGTCATATAAGCACTCTAAGAGACATCATCATCTTTTTGCGAGCACTATTGAACTAAAATTTTTATTGTTGATTTATTCCTTCTATTAACTAATGACCTGTCGAACACTATTATTGGAGGATGCAGTAATGAATAAACTAATTAAGGAATGAAAGGAGAGACTAATGCAGTATTTGATATCTTGAGTTATGAGATGTGAAATATAGGACGGATTTTTATATCTGGAAGAAGTTCTACACGACAAGCTATTGCTCCTATGCATTTTAAAATTCTAAAAGGCCTAAAGAATAAAGGTTGGAGCTTTTGCAAGGTCTTTTAGTGTATGCTTTGCTAGGGTTTTAATTTGATATACACCCAATCTCTTAAGTGGTACACAGCATGGAGGGTACCATGCTAAATGGAGCCATGGATATAACTGAATAATAAGTGGTTTTGTATCACTACTCAACCATGGATAACTAAATGCTTTTGTGTTATAGATAGTTAGATGTCATACACCTTATGTAAATCTTTACTATATGATTAGGAACTTCAGTCTGACCATCTGCTTGTGGATGGTAAGCTATTGAAAATTTAAGCTCCACTTCTTGAATCTTAAAGAATTCTCTCCAAAATAATCTGGTAAATATTGCATCATAATATGTAATTATAGACTGAGATATTCCATGGAGTTTAGTTACATCATCCATGAATTCTCGAGCTACCTTAGCTACATTGTAAGGATGGAATTGAGGTAGCAAGTGAGCATATTTACTTAAATTAACCACCATTGACAAGATGACTGAATAGCCATCAGAAGTTGGTAACCCTCTGTGAAGTCCATGCTAATCTTTATCCACAGCTGCTTGGGAATATGTAAAGATTACATGAGTCCATAAAGGGGTATAATCTTATATTTATTCTTTTGAAACACTTCACACTTCCTTACAAACTCCCTTATATATTTTGTATTTTTTTATAGAAAAGTGAACATCTATATTATTTTGTAAATACCCAGTCAACCCAAATGACCCCCTTGAGCTAAATTATAAAAGAGTGTAATGATCTTTTATCTTAGTGGTGTCGAACTCCTCACTACTAATTGCCCTTTCCATCTCAATTACTCATTACTCCAAGTATAAGTAGTGCTCCTCAAATCTCCTTTTCACTTATCCAACTTTATTGTACCTCTTACAGAAGCCTAGTTTAAATCTTTGAAACTAATAGAGTAAATAACTGAGAATTTATTACTCTTGATAATGAATGAGTTATTGAATTCTCTGAGCCTTTTTTGTAGTGAATGGCAAAGTAGAATCCCATGAGTTTAAAGAGTCAAGACTATTGAAAGGGAGTTTAAATTTTTTGTTCTGTCAAATACTTCGAGTTATAGTGGTCTGTTTGTATAATAAAGAGCCTTCATATCAAATAATGGGACCATTACTTAATACCCACAACCAAAGCTAAAAAATCCTTTTCATATAATGAGAGATTTCTATATTGGTCTGACAGTTTCTTCCTCATATGAGATATAGGATGCTTACCCTACATCAACATTTCTCATAATCCTTCTCCACAAGAAATTTCCTTTGATACAAATCTTTTAATAAATCTGGTTGAGCTAACACTAGGGCTAACATTAGAGCTTCCTTTAATGTAAGGAAAGTTTATGTATTATGTGCTCCAATTAAAAGTATTCTTCTTTAATAGATCTGTCAAATGTTTATTTATCATGCCAAAATTTTTTGTGAATTTTCTATAGTACCCATATAAACCTAAGAAACTCATCAATTATTTTATGATCTTTAGCTTATGCCATTATTAGATAGCTTAAATTTTAATATGATCTATAGCTATTCCAAAAGATCATTTATTTAACTTTGCAAACAACACATTAGATCTTAAGATATCCAACACCCTTTTAAGGTGCTCCATTTACTGCTCAAAGGATTAGCTGTACACAAGTATATCATCAAAGAAAACTAATACAAATTTTTGCAAATGTACATTGAATGCATGATTCAAAAGGGCTTGAAAAGTTTTTGGGACATTTGTTAAACTAAAGGGCATAACTAAAACATCACAATGGCCTTCATGTGTTATAAAAGAAGTCTTGTATATTTGGTTTATGCACCCTAATTGGATGATATCCAACTCTCAATTCCAGTTTAGAAAAAAATCTATCTCTCCCTATTTCATCAAATAATTCTTTTACTAATGGTATGGGAAGTTTATCATTTATAGTACTTGATTGAGAGCTTTATACTCCATATAAAAGCTCCATGATCTGTCTTTCTTCTTGATCAATATCAACTTAATTGCAGGAGGACTTACACTTAACCTAATTATCCCTATTGTAGCATTTCATTTACAAGCTCTTCAACCACTCCTTTTCGTATCCTTAAGTAATGATAAGGACTTAGATTAATGGCCTCAATTTCCTCCTTAAAGGTTTTCAATTTGGTAACTAATCTTTTCAAACTCGTTTAATTCAATTCAAAAGGTAGACTTTGTTAATTTTCATTGATACAGCTAAATGAAACCTAACACGTAGATATCCACATAGCAAATTGTGTATACATGGATGTTCATGTATTCAACTCAACTACTGACCAATTTTTAAAAATTTTCAATCCATTAACTAACTTTTTGAGATTTTTTTCATTTTAGTTTCCAACCTTTAAAAGTTTTAATTTAGTAGCAAACCTTTTAAAGCTCATTCAAAAACATAGATTATGTTAATTTTTCACACTGATACAAGTAATAGAATATAATATGTGGTTATCCATATAACAAAATGTACATGTCTTTTTAAAGCTATCAATTAAGTCTTTGAATTTTTGAAACTATTAAGTAAAATTTTAAATTTTAAATAAATTATCATTTATTTGACTTCTGATAAATTTGTCCTATATGGATAACAAAACTTCAAGTGTTTATGCATATATGATAAGTATGAATCCTTTTTGTACTCCGTCATGTTAATAGTTTTGAGGCCTCATAAACTTATTTGGTAGTTTTTATAACTTAACCAACTATAAGAACTCCTAATAAATTTAATCCTTTATAATATATATCAAAGAGAAAATCTAAAAATATTACCTTTCCTTATACGATAAGATCAAATTAAATATAATTATTTTTAATTTTAACTAATGAAATAAGTATTTGTATTAATTCTTAAAATTTTTCTATTCTAAGTATTTATAATATTATGTTCATTAATTTTACATTGATAACATATTACTAAGTAACTATATTTATTATTATCTAATATCAAAATAAAGAGAAATTACTTTTTTTTCATAAAACGGTTACTTTATATATATTTATAAAGAGGAAATTTTACTTTAGATTTTAATAAGTTACACTAATTCTTTAGTATTTAATTGATTATGATAAAATATATTTACTATAATAAGTACATCATTTATAAAAAGTTTAAACATTATAAATCAATAATATATTAGAATTTAGAAAATAATATCCTTATCATGTCTTAATGTACTTATCATGTCTTACTCATTATAAATTCTTAATCGTTACAAATTACATCATCTTCTTGATTATACCTATATTATCTTTTTAAGCTACTAATAATTTATATCGTAACTAACATATAAAAAAAAAGATGAAGTTTTACATAATAATTTTATAGTCTTATATTTAAAATTTTTTTAAGAGCTTATAGTAAAACTATATATTGAATTTTTCTCATTAAAATAGTTTTCAATCTTTTAAAAGAATAATTTTTTTAAATATTTATATGTATTCTTTGCTATAAATTAATAATATATCTTTAAATATAAATTTATTTATAAAAAATATTTTGTGGCAGCTATATATTTAATTTAAAAAGATTTATGCATTAATTTTTTCCTTCAAGAGAAAGGGTTATCAAGCCTAAATCATGTATATCCTTTAAAAGAGAGTCTAATTTATAATTAAATATTTGTTATCTAAACTTAAAAACTGTCATAGAATACTTTCTAATAAAATATTGACATATCTAATCATTAGATAAAAGATTGATCATTTAATTGAAAATTTTAAAGGAATGGACATTAAATTAGAAAGATCTCAAAAAGTTACTCTTTAAATTGAAAATTTTTAAAGATTAACTAGTGGCCAGATTATATACGTGAACATCCATATGTGCACACTTTTCCAAGTGGATGCCTACTTGTCAAATTTTGTTAGTTACATCAACAAAAATTAATAGAGTCTACCTTTTGACCTGAGTTAAACAAGAATTAAAAGGTTGGTCACTAAATTAAAAACTTTTAAATATTCGATACTAAAGTAAAAAAATCTCAAAAAGTTGGCCACCAATGAATCTATTGTCCTAAAACTTTAATATACATCTAAGATAAATAGACAGTGGCCATTTGTCGTATGGGGTCATTTTCATTATTTCAAAATACGAGGGCCACTTAATTGGTACCTAAGCTGAAAAAAATGCAAAACATCAATTGACAACATATGAATGTAAAATTAAGAAAGGACAAGCCTTAGTAATGTGTGTATGTTCTCATTTATAAACCTCAGCAATTTGTTTGCATTTCCTTGCATGAGGTACTTTCTTTATAACTTGTAATAGTTAGTGACAACTTAGCATGACACACTAAGAGCTTGCCAAAGGAATGAGATTTGATGGGAAATACAAATGTAGGACAAATCTAACGTTAAAAATCCAATCAGATAATGAATTAGTAAAGAGAAAAGTTTAAGTTTTAAAGGTTTAAATAATATTAAACTATTATAGAATTTATATAAAGTATTGTCCTTATCATGCAAGATACCTTTTAAACTCATTTGAAATTAAGAGTGCTTTTTAGATGAAAAAAAGATATATATCAATAATAGTTTTTTGTTTTCCTTTAGCTAATACTTATTATACTTCCTTATTGTAAAAGAAATATTATGAGTTTCCTTTTTTTTGCTTATTCTTTCAAATAATTTACAACATCTCATGTACGTCAAATTACACTTTCTTATTAAAAAAAGAATATTACCCATACACAAGCAAGATATTCTTTTATTTTATAAATTTCTTTATCTCCAAACATTTTATTATAAACCTTACAATTATGCAAATTATTTTCATCAAATGTTTAAATAGAAGAAACATAATTTCACATTAAATTAACCTCACTACAGATAGAAGATGTGAAGTTCCATGAATTTTTTGATAATTGAGTGTTTCAATTATGTTGTCATCCTGAAAAACATAAGAAAAATACTAATGAAATGCATAATAATATTAATGAAAATTTATTGTATTTTATTATATTTGTTATAGTAATTTCATAAAATTAAATTTATGTGTTATAATTTTGGTTTCTTAAAATAACAAAGTAAATAATAGATATAAAATAAGAAGAAGATGACTTCTACTAAAATAGAAACCCTCCTCTCAATTTATGAACAAAATTAGTTGATTGATTAAACTGATTAAATTGGTTGGTTTTCTTGTTAACCTGCTAGTTTTTAAGTTCCTAAGTTTTTAATAAAAATTGAATTGGGTAACTATCTAATTTTTAGTCTACTTGGTTGAAATGACTTGCTTAGTACGATTTTTTAAATATTTGTTAAATAAAATATTAATAAGTTTAATTATTATTAAATGGTAAATTTTATTTTAAAATTCAAAATGTAGTTAATTTTTTAACACTAACCAAATATGTACATTTTGTCAGTCTAATCTATATCATTTTAATTTGTTATGAATATAACTTGTAGTTTATCCTACACTTAACATTATTGATATAAACATATACATATGTTATATAAAAATTTTAAAAAGTAATTTGATTTTAAGTTAAATAATCAAAAGGGTATCTCTAGAAATAAAAACCATATTTCCATTAGTTGCTAGACATCTTTGACTCAGTTTGAGAATTTTGTTTATGCAACTTTTCCTTTGAGAAGAGAAATTTTTAAGTGAATTTATAGGCATTAATTTTCTAGGCATTAAACTTATTAAGTGTCTTAAGATCGATGCTAATTAGAGTGTAATGATATTTGTTTGATAATGAAATTTATTAAAGAATATTAACTAAAAGCTTAGTTTTGAAGATCTTTGTTTTTCTTGTCTTAACCAAGAAATCTACCCTCGTGGCAATATATTAATGAGATCACTGAGTTTGTGATCTTAGTGCCCTCCTTTTTTTAAAGATGTACGCATAGTTTTTTGCTTAGTCATAAATTTAAAATTAAATATAAAAGAGAAATACCTAATTCAGGAAATTTAAACTGGTAAATAACCCCATAATATATTAATTCAAGCCTTCTTAGGAACAAAGGAAAGGCACTCTGATGATTCTTCTCCATGGCTTTGACAGATCCCTTATGTATTTAGTATCAAAACTTTAAGGATAATAAATCTGTTAGTGATCAATCTCTTGGAAAATTTTCACTTGAATGTTCAACCTTTGAAGTTTTCAATTTAGTAACCACTCCTTTAAAACTCGTTCAACTTCGGTAAAAAGGTAGAGTTAGTTAAATTTTAGCTGTTGTAGCTAATAGAACTTGATACGCGAACATCTATGTGGCAAAAAGTATGCATGTAGATGTTTACATATACAACCTTATCACTGAAAAATTTCTAAAAATTTTCAATCTACTGACCAACTTTTTATAAATGTTAATTTCAATGACTAGCCTTTACAATTTTTTTAATTTAGTGACCAACATTTAAAAAATTTGTTCAAATCAGGTGAAAGTTATTTTTTTTCAATAATAAGTGATTATACACCAATATTTTATTAAGAAGTATTATATAACGATATCTAATTTTACTTAACAAATGTTTAATTATGTGTTAGGCTATCTTTTAAATAATATCCATGATTTAGACTTGATAAGTTTTTTTCTTTTAAATTATTTTTAATTTTTAATTAATTGAATGTTTATTTGTATTAACTCCTAAAATTTTTCTATTATAAATACTTGTATCATTCTATTCATTAGTTTTACATTGAAAATATATTACTTTAATTTGAAAAAAGTTCAATATATGGTTTTTTCCCCTTATAGTAAGACTATACATTAAGGGTTTTTATTCAATAGAATTATTTTTAATCTTTTGATGGAATAAGTTCTTTTTTATGTTTATATTTATTATTTGTTATAAATCAATAATATATCTTTAAATCTAAATTTATTTAATAAAGATATTTTGTGGCTACTATATATTTAATTTGAAAATTTTATTCATAAATTATTTTCTCTAATTCAAAGACTTATTAAGTCTAAATCTTAGTTATCCTTTGAAAAAGAGTCTAACATATAATTAAACATTTATTAACTAAACTTAAAATTTATTATACAATACTTTCTAATAAAATATTGATATATTAATTACTTATTATTTAAAAAAATAAAATTGATCTAATTTAGACAAATTTTAAAAATTTGGTCACTAAATTAGAAAAATTTAAAGTTTGGATATTAAAGTAAAAAATTCTAAAAAGTTAGTCATTAAATTAAAAATTTTAAAAGGTTGGTTAGTGATAAAGTTATATACATAGACATCCATGTGTGTACATGGATATCCATATGTCAAGCTTTTTAGCTGCATCAGTAAAAAATTAACAGAATCTATCTTTTTACCTTAATTGAATGACTTTTAAAAGATTGGTCACTAAATTTAAAACTTTTAAATATTGATACTGAAGTAAAAAAATCTCAAAAGTTTGTCAGCAGCAAATTTATTATCCTTAAAACTTTAAGTTCGAAGAAAGAAATTAAGCAAAATGTGTCTTTTGCACTCCAAAGTTTTAACCAATATTCAGATCAGGTTCTAACATTTAAAAATGTTTAAGTTAGACTCTAATATTTAAAAAATGGTAAAAAAACCACCATAACATTTTATAAGCATTTAAAAACAACTTCATGTTAACATGATCCTGTCACGTGGCATTACTACTTGATAGTTTATCATCGGTCCACATCTTTAGTGTGCCCACACTTTTGCCATGTGATAATCTAAATCAAATTGAAAAATAACCTTCAAATAGATCATGTTATAACAATCCACATAGTGCATGGATATGTCAATTGGTAAAGCTTTTATTTAAATTCGGGAATGTTACTAGTTTAAACCATAAAATTGCACTTATATTATAATTTTATTCCTTCAAAACGACACATTTTCCTTTTTTGGAAAAAAAAAAAAGAATTGCCCAACTTAAACTCGTGACCTTAACCTTTTTAAATCAGTGCATAAGCAACTGACCCATATATATATATATAATATGTATAACTTTAAGGTAATATAGTTTTTTTGTGACCTTAACATTTTTAAATCAGTGCATAACAATTAACCTACACACACACACACACACATATATAATGTATATCCCTAACGTAATATAGTTTTTATGTAAAACTCTCAGAAGCCATATGGCATAATATTATAGGGCATAACTTTTAATATGGATCCTACATAACCCATGAACCAATAAAGGCGTGTCATGTGGTGCAACCGCATGGCACATAATAATAACAAGTGATAGAAGTTGGTTTATGATTCTTTTTAAATGTTTTTAAAATTTAAATGTTTTTAAAATACTTAAAATATTAGAGTATGACTTAACTATAGATAAAAATTATAACATTGATATGACATTTTTTGCAAAAGAAATTAAAAAATGAGTTGCTTGTATTGTCTATTATGTCTATAGAGTCATTTTATGAGTCACGATTCGGTTCTTGTTTAGAATGGAGGCACACGCACGCATTGCTTGAGGCAGCTGGTCATGTTAATGAATAATATTACATTCGTGCAGCAACCAGTGAGTGTAAATATCTACACACTCACCTAAATCTTTTATTTTCAGATACCATTAATTTTCCTAAATTATTTTTTAAAGTAGAAAGACTATATGCTCCTTCTTTAGCTCAATTAAGAGAAATGATTAATGATTTTTCATTATACTTACCACCTAAATATAGAATAGATTCTTATAATAGACTAACACCTCGTTTATATTATACGAAAACTGGTGTAAGTAATAGCCTACTCCTTAACTCTTTAATTAGAACATATAAAAGAAATACTTCTAATTATCATATTAGAGGAGAATATTTTGACGGTTCAAAATATAGTATTTATAATATTTTGATAAATATTGGATCTAATGTAGGTTATATTAATCAAGACTTAACTCATTCCTTATTATAATTTCCATTAGATGAGCCATATCAATATGTGAATTTTGATGGAGAAAGGCATCGGATTGCATATGTAGTAGAAACAAAGATAAAAATAGGAAATAATATTATCCTTATTAGATTACTTGTAGAAAATGAATGACGTACTCTTGAAATAATATTAGGAATTAGTTTTCTTGATCATGTACAACTATATAAAATTACTTAATATGGGATTACATTCATACATAATGATACAACTATTTACATAGCCTGATAATGACTAGTAATACTAGTATTTATGTACCGATAGAAATCACTTATAAAGATTATAAAGTAGAGTATTTTGTAGCTTATATTGATAGTGAAGAAGGATCTTACTTATGTAAGTCTACTTGCTTCCCTCAACAATATCATGAAACATTGAAAGCCATTATTGGTTTTGATATTTCAAATCATAGGATTCATCTTTCTGAAGGTATTAGCCAATCTCAGATATTGTTAGGATCATTTTTAGTTAAATATGCCCTTTTTTGTTTTCATGATAGTGGCACTAATATTTTACTTGGTAAAAATTTCTTATAATTATTCCATAAAATCCTTTTTGATACATTTAAACATCAGATTCACTTTAAAATTTTATGTGCTCATTGGATAGTTGTTAATCATCTTAAACATGCTTATGCACGAAATACCCCTATCTCTTTCAAACCTCGCACAGCTCAATGTGATGGACTAGGGTATAAAGAAAACCCCCTTTTTCCCAACGAAAAACTAGTACTCAGAATTAAAAATAGATAGATAACACAACTGGACAAATTAAAAAAATTAAAGATAGTTTATAAATAGTAAAACAAAAAGTAAAACGAAATTATTTTGATAATTGTTTATAATTCTCCATGGGAAATGTATGGCAAACTCAATTAAATACTTATCACTATTATGAGCAAAAGCTCTATGACTTAATCAATACAACCAAGATAATTAAGGAAACTACCTCTACTGAGAGTTCATCTTCATATATGATAACATCTCATGGTCATCATCCCAAACATGTTAGATTAAATAATACTTTTAATGGTATGTCTTTCAGATCAGATGTCACTTGGAACCAGACTACTCAAGGGAATATCACAATAGATAAGCTGGCTAACTACCCAATAGATACTTTGGCAAATTGCTATCTAGCCGTTCAGGCCCAATACTAGATTATGAGAGATTTATACTCTATACTAAACAATAATACTTGTTACATTGAATTCTTGAGAGTCTATCCTATATTGAACTTCTTACAGTGTGCTCATCCGCAGAGATCGGTATAATTTTGGAGTTATTAACACAATATATCTCAACAATCCAGAATTAAGAGAAATATCATTACTACCTCAATGAATCCAATCAGGAGTTCAAGATTTCTATTTAAATAATCCCATAATTACTTAAAAAGATACGTTGGTTTTAAAATTCCTTTCAGCAAGCCCAAATTTCTTTAAAGAAGAAATATATGATGCTTATCATTTTATTACTTTGACTAAAGTTGATCAAATATCTATAACTATGGACATAAAGTTAGGAAATAATTTTATTCGATATTTTGAAGATGATATCCATTACAACAGAGGTATTGGGGTGAAAAGTTTTGAAGATGATATCCATTACAGAAGAGGTCTTGGGATGAAAAGTCTACTTATTGGCATGGAAGTAACATTCAAGAGAGGCTTCTGAACATATGGTGGTAAGAGCAATTATTCTTCTATTATGATCTCACCAGCAAAAACGACTCCTACTAATAGTAAAAAATTATATAAAGATAAAGATAAAAATGATTGAATGTGGACAAATTAGATCAAGTTTTAAAGCTCAAAATTATTTTTGCCAGCTTTGCAAACATATAAAAGATACATGCCCCACCTATACTATTAAAGAAAACACTAAAGGAAAAGATAAGGCTACCAACTTTAGAGCAATGAACTTTAGTGATTCTGACTAGATAAAGCATAGCTAATCAAATGAAAAGAGAATCCTAAAAAGATAAAGAAATCAAATATTTTATCTTTTCTATATGTAAATTATATTTTAAGTTTGGACTTAAAGTTTGAATAGTATTATAAATAAAACCTCCTAGTGAGTTAAAGAGGCATCTACTACTTTTATGTTTTCTTTCAGTTGTAAACCTCGTTATGAATAAATAAAACTCTTCCTTCTATAAAAAAATTCCAAGTTTCTTCTTCTTTTAAACATAAAAGTATTCATACTTCTATATACCTAAGTTACGCCTTAAAGTAGGAAACAAAATAAGGCTGTGCTGCTTTGTACTGAAGGAACATCAAAATTATTTACCTCCACGAGATTAGAGTTAAGATTTTTGATAAAAGACTCAACAATTACATGGTATAAAGATGGTCAATCACTCAAGTAAGTCTACTTGCTTGGATTGTAAATCTAATGAAAATCCATCTGTCATTTCTCTTAATTGAGCTAAAGAAGGAGGATATATTCTTTCTAATTCATAAAATAATTTAGGAAAATCAATGGTATCTGAAGTGGAATAGGATTGTGTATAATGGGTATTAGATAAAACATAAAAAAGTTGATAAGTTATCAAATAAGGTCTATTTCCATTACTCATTATGTCTTTTCTTTTGATATCTTGTATTAAACTAAGGGTATTATCAAAATCTCTATCTCAAAGATGATATCCTATTTTAAGATATATAATAAACAGAAGTTTCTGATATCATAAATTCCCTCGTAGAATACCTAGACACACTTCTTCTCTATTTTTAATTCTATGATCTATAATTGCTAAATTAATTGGACTATCAATTCCTTCTCTAACGGTTGAACGTATTATTAATTGAATTAATCCTATATGAACCCATCCTAACTTATTTCGAATATGTTTGGGTGTCTGTTCTAATTTTTTATGGATATTATGTTTAAATAACAATGGTATATTTACTCTATTAGAAGTTAAACTTATCTCTAAGGCTTTTTCATATAAATTAATGCCATAAAATATATGATGTTTTATAGGTTTAATACTTATCTTTTCAAATAGAGTCATATTAAATCCATTATATGGATTAATAGAATAAACTGAAGCTTAAATCTTTTTAAACATTTTTCTATCAATTAAAATATCCTATATATATTCTCTTTGTTCAAAGGTATCTACTATAGGTTAAATAGGTTCAGAAGTTTCAGTTATTTCACTCATCTTTTAATATTAAATCTTCTTCGTATTCTGTGTCTATTATAATATAAATACTTTCATCTGATGAACAATCTTAAAATGTATTAATAAGAAATAATTCTTCGTTTGTTATCATTTCATCAATATCATTATCTATTTCTATTTTTTTATTAAATATTTTTATTAAGTCTCTTTTCTTTGGAGTAACAACATTGACATTTTATTATCTTTTTATTCTTTATTTTATTTCTTCTAAACGTTGGTTTCTTAGGTCTATATCCTATTTTTCTCTTATAATATCGTGCTTTATATCTTTTGAAATATCTTTTCTTATAATATTTATTTTTCTTATATTTTTCTTTATCTTGAAATAATAATAAGGGTTATCATATCTTATCATTTTAGGCATCTTTAAATCATAACAACATAAAGAAATTATTTTTCTTAATCCTTTACTTCGATTAAGAAGTATAGCATCACTACACCATTAACTAAGAGGATGTTTAGTTGGGTTGTGAGTTGTGGTTTTTTATTGCAGTTGTTGTATTTTTGTATTGGTTGTTATGTTTTTTTTATTTCTGTGTTGTATTAGTATACTTTCTTTATCGATTTTTGTGTTTAACAAAACAAACCAAAATCAAAAATCAAAATGAATCTAAACAAGGCCTAAGTTTATATTTTAAAAAGGCTATTCCTTTTCCTGAAGTATCTATTCCTCCTTATGGGCTATATAGAGCTTGTAACTTATCTCTTTAAGGGTTTGGTATCTTAGAGAAAAACATAGTGAAATAGTGAAACATAGTGAGAAAAACATTGTAAATTATATATGTGATAATAATAATAATCTTGGAAAAAATAAACATATTGATGAATTTTGCACTTATCGTATAATTGTAATCTATTTAATACCATAGCATACTTGCTTACAATATTTAGTTCTTTAAGATAGTTTCCTTCTCTAACAAATTTAATTATGAAGGCTTCAACATCTTTAGTTATCATATTTGGAATAGTAGTACCTATCAATATTTGATTTCTTGTATTATCATCTAACTGTTTTCGAAATCTAAAAGTAGTATTAATTGAGGAGATATTCGGTATTGTTATTGGTTGTAATTTTTATATTAATTTTTGTGTATTTTTTTCGATTTTTTTGTTATTCCTTCGATTTTTGTACTGTATTAGTGTGTTATTTTTTTGGTTTATGTGTTTAGAAAAACAATAAACCAAACCACAAAAAGAAATGATACAAAACATGCCCTAAAGTTTTTTTTTCTAAAAATGAAGAAGTTATTTCATAATTCATTTTATTAATTGTAACAATTAATCTTAAAATGGTTTCCCACATATTTATTGCTTCTTCTACATTTTGGATGCAATCAATATCTAAATAAATTCCAAAGGGATTCATAGTTTCGATTCTCATTTTATCTAGTAGAGTCATTTTATGTTTGTCTTAGATTACAGAAGATATTCTTGCATAACCTGTTCTTAATGTTGTTGAGTTGGATAATTAGGAGGTAGATTTCTACTAGTACTAGGTATATCAGTTATATTAGGATTATGATAACAAATAATGAGTTACATTATTTAAATATGCTTCGTTGTATCAATGTAGTTTGTGGTTTGGAAAAAATATTTATAGTTTAAATTTAAAATATAAAATTGAGTATATATTTGTTTACTTAGCTTGATTCAATCCTATTTTTATTTTTATTTTTTTTGTCTCTGTTTCCTATTTTTGTATTTTATGTTTTTATAAAAAATTAAAATATGTTTAGTTAATATTTATAATAAAAATTTAAAATAAAAACTTTTTCATTAAGATTTATGATTAAAGATTAATTTGGTTGTTACAAATAAATATGAAATAAATTTAAATTATTAAATTAAAATATTTTTATATATTTTAAAAATATATTATGGTTTAATATATTATTTTAATTATTTAATATAAAAATTTATTGTCAAAATGTAAAAATAGAAATATCTTATTTTATTTCTATTTTTACTTTTATAATTTTGTAAATAAAAAATAAAATACAATAAAATTCATTTTTATTTTTATTTTTAAAATAAAAACAACAAATAAAAATAATAAAAAAAAGAAATCAAACAGACTCTCATGTTTTACGGTAAAGACAATAATATATTTAAGCTTCTTTTTTAAATTTTTAAACAACTCCTTTTTTTTTTATGTACCCATTAACACAAGAAAGGAATCCTCGCCACGTATGTAACAATTTATAGTCATCAGATGAAATTTAAGATCTTGTTTACTTAAGTTCTTATTTTTTTATTTTCGTTTATTCTTTTTTAAATATAGAAATTGAAAAAAAAAACAGAAAACACACTAATATAGCATAAAAACAGAAAAATAGCACCGAAACCGAAAAAAATACAAAAATACAAAAATTACAACAAAAAAATCACAATTAACAAACTAACAAACATGCCAAAACACACAACATATTCTAATATATTATCAAAATTGACAATATATTACACAATATATTCTAAACACATAATAATATTTTGAGTAAATATAAAAAAACTTCTCTGTATTTTCATGATTTATCAAATATCTCATGTATTTTTTAAAATATCACAGATCCCCCTGTATTTTAACAAAATTATCAAATACCCCCATGGAACTATTCAGTGATAACGTGGCGGGTTGACCATGCTAACGTGGCGAGTAACGTGACAGCTGACGTAGCAGTTACTGTATAGGGGGTATTTGATAAAAATGAAAAATACAGGAGAATGTTTGATAAAAATGAAAAATACATGGGGTTTTTGAAAAAAATGAATAATATAGTGGTTTTTTGAAAAAAATAAAAATTATTAAGATAAAATTTTTATAATTAAGAATAATTAAAATAGCCATTTCAATGAAATAATTAACTGTAATTAATTAATTAATTATTAATTTAAAAATTATTAATTTAAAACTCCAAATTAAATTAACTATAGAATGTATATTTATATTCATAATATTTTT
>JAOXYD010215277.1:0-19713 GCA_028565735.1 Pinacopodium congolense
CTTATTTTTTTTAGTTTTATTAAGATCTTAGGAATGAGCCAATATTTTTGTTTCAATTTTTAAGTGATTATATTGTTTGTTTAAGCTTAATTTGTGCAGGTTACTCAAAGTTGTCCAGGTTTGAGCATTATGACTTTGTGTTCAGTTTTGATCATTCAATTGATGTGCTAAAATTGTGTTTGCTACTGTGATTTATTGCTAATATATAGATTGACATTGAAGTAGGTTTATTGCATTTAATTTGCATCATTTTGATGATTAAATTCGTGAGTTTATAGGCTGTAACTTTAAGACTAAATATTTTGGACATATTGCATGCTTGACTGTTTAATCTGATTATAGGATAGTTTAAACACGTTCTCAATGTTTCAATTTGATTGTTTATGATCTATTAAAGTGCTAGGAGGCTTGGTTTGCCTCTAGAAGTTTCAGAATTTAGTTTATTGCATGAGCTTTAATGAAACCCCATTGAAGGTGTATATGGTTACATAAATTGGGGGAATTTGTTGATTGTGGTATTGGCTGCTCTTTGCCATTGAAAATAAAGTTGTTAGGTTACTCTTGGTTTATAGAAATCAAGATTTGAATTTCATTAATAATTGATTGAGAATTGGATTAGTTTAAGCCTTAATTGTGCATTGAACATTCCATATTGCATTTGTTGCATTTAAGCCCTTATATTGTGTTGATTTTGATCAAGGGTGTCATAAGCTATATAAGCTTGGTTTAAACCTCAAGGGAGCTTGGATTAGGAGTTGTCCTTTTAGGACAAAAATAGTAATCGAAAAGACTCTTCTTTGCCATAAAAAGATTGTTATAAGGGTTACTCTTCACCCTTTTAGTGAGAAGTAATATTGATAGGTTCCTCTTGGCCTTAGAATCAAGATTGTTGTATAGGTTCCTCTTGGTCTTGGAATCAAGATTATTGGATAGGTTCCTCATGACCTAGAACAAGATTGTGTAAAGGTTCCTCTTGACCTAGAATGAAGATTGTTATAAAGGTTCCTCTTGGCCTTTAATCAAGATTGTTGTTAGTGAATTTCCAATAAGTAGTTGGAGAGAGGACCTAGTCTATTTTTGGGGCAGGTGAACCTTTATAAATCTTAATGTTCATCTCTTCCCTTCTCTTTTTATAATTGAGAATTTATGTTTGCTTTATTATTGCTTGATATTGGCATAAAGTTTTTCTTCCTTTTTGGGTTGAATGTTGCTTTAGAAATTGCATATAATTAAAATTGGCCGAAGGTGTTTAAAGTGATTTATTTCTGCAAGAATTTTTTAAACACCCAATTCACCCTCCTCTTTGGAGCCATAGGGCTAACATGTATCAAAAGCTCAAACCTAGCATTCAAATTATAAATTATCAGTAAGGGGATCAAACCTATAAATAATCTCTAATTCTTGACCTCAATTCAAGGTTTCAATTCAATCTAAGCTATAAACACAATATTAATCAAAAACTAATCATATTATCATAATTGAAATCCCTTCTTCCATTTAATTCTTTCTAACCCAAAGAAATTTAGCCACGCATATTATATTTAACTAAAATAGAATAATAACTCAACATAAACGTGATGAAAATGTAATAAAAGGGCTAGAAATAAAGTTGCAGTAATATATTGAATGAAAGTCCACAATTTTACGCCAATATTTAACCTAATCCATGACAAAACTAAAACCTAATGTAAATAAAAAATGACAAAAGGTACAACACTTAAAAATAGAGTAAAATCCTGGATTTGTGTGCATTACAGTTGGATGTTAAAATCAAGAGTAAAATGGAGGTACAGTGTAAGGGCTACTTTACTATACAGAACCACCATTGAAGTCAGTCTGGCAAGTTAGTAGTAGTCTAGATATTTCTAGCTAGATCTTCCTCCCTATTGGTTGTAACTTGGCCAACTTGCTTCCAACCTATAATAGACATATAATTGAAGCCAAAGAAACCATTTTTAAATAATTCAAACAAGATTAGAGCTGCCAAAATTAGGTCTTAGCGTAGTTTTTCTTCTTTTTTTTCTCTAAGTTGGGTTTTTCTTTTCTATTTCATTTTCTAGGATTTTATTTCGCTTTTTTAGGTTGTTTTTAAGGATTTCCAAAGTTCATTAATGTGATTGAAGTCTATATGACACTTTAAAGGCTTATTTGGTTCATTCTAAATACTTTAATCACTCGTTTCATTATTTTTCTTTACGTATATTCAAGAACATACGGTTTAGCTTTAATCATTGTTGTTCTACAGTATATATATATATATATATATTCGTGCTTAATCTGAATTTGAGCTAAGGATAGGTTCTTAAATGGATTGATTAAGTTCTTGACATATTTGGTATGCAAATTTTGGCTTATTCTGAATGCTTAGAGCTTATCTTAACTTGATCACTTAAGATAAAGGTAAAATATGCTTAATGACATGTGACCAACTACCTTAATTATTGGAACAATCAATAACTAACATGATTTTAATCAATACATGACTATTGGTTGATTAATTATAAGACTACTAGTCTTAGAATATCAAATTTAAGATTAAAACTTCTTGAACTTTAAATATACTTCTATGTCTATAGATAGACCAAACTATAAGATAGGAATATAAGAGATAAGGCATTATCGTAACCACAACATTGTCTTGATTTAGCAAAGAACCTAGATTAGATATTCCAGCCCCTCTTCATAACTCAATTCAATCATTTACAGCATAATCCTCAGCTAATCATCTAATTTAGTAATCTTTAAAGCAATTAACAATACTTTTTCATTTTTAGAAAGCTTTTAGGTTTAATTTGGTAATGCTAACCCTTTTAATTTAGCAATCTTAAGCTTCTTAAGAAAATTTTAATTTGGTTAACCTAGTACACGCATTATTTTTCCAATGGGTTCAACATATAAAGTCTTAAAAATACTCCACTTTATTATTTATTAGCCGATATACTTTCCCCAACAATTAGTCCTGAATAGAATTTGTGTTTCATGTTTAAAAATTTATTAATTTAAGTTTATTTAGTATTAGACCCACCAACACCTAATAGGCCCTGTGCTCCAACTCCATGCATAGGTTGTATAGCTTCCTAAACACTAGTCTATATGGAGACATCGCAATTAGAGTCTTATATGTTGCCCATTGGTCCACAAAGCATCATTAAGTTGCAAAATATAATCTTTTCTAATAGGATTCACCATCTTCTCCAATGTACCCATGATCTTTTGTTGGACACCTTAGTTTGTCCAATTGTTTAAAGGTAGTAAGTCGTGAAAACGTGATGCACAACCTAGTACTTCTTAACGAGAACTTCAATGGTTTTGTTGTAGAAATTTGTCCCTTTATCACTTATAATGGATCATAGGACTCAAAACATGAAAAAAAATGCTAGAATTTTAGAATTTTACAACCATTTTAGAATCATTAGTTTGGGCATACTTAATAGCAAGTCGAACATATTGAAATCCAAAAGAAGATGGAAAAGGACCTATAAAGTTCATACCCAAAACAAAAAAAAAATCTCACAAATCAAAATGGCAGATAAGGGAATTTCATCATAATGATCCAACAGACTTATCTATTAACAATTATTGCAAGCACAAAAAAATTTATAAACATCATGAAATTGAGATGGGCAATGAAATCTACTCTCCAAGACCTTGCATGATATCGTTCTTGGCCTAAAGTGATCTCCATATGTATAAGAATAACAAAAAGCTAAAATGGAGGAAAACTCAATGTCCAGTATGCACCTTCTTATTACCTAATTTACACAATACCTCGATAAGTATGGATTATCCTAAACATAATACTTGGTCTGGCTCTTCATCCTCTCCTTTTGTACTTTGGTTAAATTTATAAAAAATTGGCGAGAAACTAAGGAATTCACCAAGTCTGCATATCAAGGGGTTGCCATTTACACTTAATGTAGCTGCTCATCTAGGAAATTTTCATTAGTAAGGGTCTCAACCATATCATGTTCTACTAATCAACTCGAGTGATCTACTACTACATTCTCCGAGCTTTTCTTATCCCTAATCTCCACATCAAACCCTTGAAGCAAGAGTATCTAACAAATGATTCTTTGCTTCAACTTGACCTTTGAAACTAGGTGCTTCAATGTTACATGGTCATAATAAACAATGATTTTAGTACCTAACAAATAAGACATGAACTTATCTAAAGTAAAAACTATAGCAAGAATCTCTTTTTCTGTTACAATGTAGTTTTTTTAAGCTTCATTCAAGGTCTTTAAGGTATAATAGATGACACATGGAGTCCTCCCCACTCATTGGTCCAAAAGAGCTCTAATGGCATGATTGGAAGCATCACATATTAACTCGAATGGAAGGTCCCAATCAGGGGGTTATAGGATGGGTATGGTGACTAGCTTTACCTTTAATAGGTTGAATGCCCTTTTGCACTCCTCATTAATCATGAAATTAACATCTTTCTATAGCAATCAAAACAATGGCTATGCATTCTTTTAAAAGCCCTAGATAAACTTACGATGTAATCCTGCATGGCTAAGAAAAAAATGCACTTTTCGCACATAATTAGGATAAGGTAAAGAATGGACAAGATTTATCTTAGCTTTATCCACTCCAATGCCTTTTAAGATATAATATGACTTATAACTATACCTTACTGAACCATGAAATGAATTTTTTTAGAATTAAAATGTTAGTTTCCAAGTATCTTTAAGAACTAAGATTAGATGATCTAGACACTTATCTAAGGAGGCTCTGTAAATAATGAAATTATCCATAAAAACTTCTATGATTTTTTTAAGTAATCTAAAACGATACTCACCATAAATCCTTGAAATATGGTAGGGGCATTGCACAAATCAAAAGGCATCCAAAGATAAGCAAAGGTCCTACATGGACAAATGAAAGTCATCTTCTCTTGGTCTTCTAAAACTATAGACAGTTGAATATAACTTGAGTAGCCATCAAGAAAACAATAATAAGCATGACTATCAAGATGTTCTAACATTTGATTAATAAATAGCAATGGAAAATGATCCTTTCTACTCATAAAATTGAGTTTATGATGGTTTACGCAAACTCTCCATCCACTCTGCACCTGACTAAGCATCATCTCTCTACTCTCATTTTCTCCACTTCCATCATTAGTGGGTTAAGTCACCTTTGCACTTGTCTAACCAATGCGACACCTTCCTCCAAAAAGATTTTGTGCATTCACAAAGAAGGGGTGATGTCTTTAACATTAATGACTATCCACCCTAATGCCATATTATACTCTCTGACCACTCTCAAGAGCTTCTCTTCTTAAATAAAATTGAGGTTGCTCTTTATGATCGCAAGTAGAGTGTTGTTAGCCCCCAAATACAAGTACTTGAGATGGTCTAGCAATGGATTCAATAGAAGGCAGTGACTAGTACAAATAGGAAAATCCAAAAATGTAGTTACATACATGTTAGAATGCTGATAAAGTTTCTTTAAAACCATGATGACTTCCTCCATCTCTTCTCCAAGATCAAACTTAGTCTTTAAGTGATCATGTGTTTCTTTCTCCATTAGGGTTGCCAAAGCCACTTCTAGAAGATTACTTGAAGAAAGAAAAGACAATTATTTTACTAAAGAGTTAATAATATCTAACCTAGCAATCGACTCATAATCCAATGGATATCACATAGCATCGAAGATGTTGAATCCCATAACCTCACCTTCAAACTCAATGACTAACACCTTATTATGGATATCTATCTTAGTTTGAGATGTCTTCAAGAAGGGTCTTCCTAAAAGGATCATTGATGGACATGAAGACTCCTCATCCTATATATTTAACACATAGAAATATATAGTGAAAACAATATTATTCACTTGCCCCAAAATATCCTCAATAAGACCCTTGGGGTAAGTGTATGACTAATCAACCAATTGAATGATATCACAAGTGTCCTTTAGATGACTAAGGCTAAGAGCTTTAAATATAGAAAGAGGCATAACATTAATTGAATCTCTTAAATCTAACATGTATCGCTCATATCTCGTTTTACAAATCTTACAAGGAATCGTAAAGATACCTAGACCATTACATTTTAGGGGTAGCTTCCTTTGTTCACTAAGACGTTCTCCCTAGCATTAACCTTCTCTTCACCCTTTAGCTTTCTCTTGTTTTTGCATAGCTCCTTTAAAAACTTCATATATCATGGAACCTACTTGATTGCTGCTAATAGAGGTATGTTCACCTCCCTTTTGTGAAACACCTCTAACAACTCCCTTTCTTTCTCCTACTATTTATTCTTAGGTAACCTCCTAAGAAATGGAATAGAAACTTTGTTAGGGATAACTGAATGTGAACTACTTACTGTAGGAAAATTGTCTTGCTCTTTCTTTTTTAGTACAACTTTCTCTTCCTCTCCTTAGGTCATCTTACTTTTTGTGGATCCTTCTATCTCTTTGCAAATCCTCACGGTGATGGGACATGCATCCTTTCTGAGGTTCCTCCAAGGTAGGCTAGGAAGTCTTGTGGAGCTCTATACCTGTAGGTTTCCTATTTCATCTACTAACTGACTCACCTGGTTCTTTAAATTCTTTAACCCACTCCTCGCTTCTTACTAAAATTAAAGAGTGTTAGTGGCTAAGCTCTTAACTATTTCTTCCAAGGACATACCTCTAACTTGTTGTAGTGTCTATTGCAGTGCAGGTCTCAATTACAACTATTATAGTCCTTTGTGGAAGCCCGATGGTGAGTGGAACCCTTATCACTACTAAAAGGTAGGAGGCCCCACATTGAAACTGCATCCATGTTAAGGGTTTCCATACCTAAAATTAGAACAATCCTTCCACCCAAAATCACAGGTGGGAGTAAAAGGATCATACCTTTATTGTGCTCCCTGGAATCCTCTGATAACATTAACTAGTTATTCATCGTACAAGGTAGAACATACATTAATATAATGACCTAAAAGTGTATAGATGCCATAGTACCTTGCTTGACTCCTTGCCCATTACTACTTGCTCCGTCAAAGAAGACAAATAGGCCACCTACTACTCTAACTTCGAAATAAAAACCTCTTTGTCTTTCCTTTTTTAAGATGAAAGCCTGTTTCTGTTGTCACAATACTATGAATTGGTTTCCATTGTTGTGATCAAGTTCTTTACATCCTCCAATGTTTTATCTACCAAAATTTCACCACTCATATCACCAATCATACTCCTGTCTAAAGGCATCAAACACTTATAAAAATATTGAATCTAATGTTTTTCACTTCTTTAATAGTTTTGATAGTTATTGTAGGGCTTTTTGAATCACTTTAAATACTCATGTAATGACTCTCATACGTCTTGGCTAATGCCATAAATCTCCTTTTAGATGTTGGTTTCTCTTGAGACTAGAAAGTACTTCTCCAAGAACGCTTGATACGTCTGCTCCTAAGTGGTGGCCAATCTAGTTGGTAAGTTGTATAACACTCCTTAGCTTTACTTAAGGAAAAAGGGAATGCCTTTAACTTAAGTTGATCCACAATGATTCCAATTGGCTTTATGCCTCAACATGCAATGTCAAACTCCTTAAGGAATTTATTCAGATCCATGATGTAGCTTGAACCCAATGAATTGGTGCCTTAAAAACTTGTAACAGTAGGCAAAGCATGAATTTTGTCTAGGTTTGTTCTCAACCTTAGGCTCATCATCAAGATAATTTATTAAAAGCAAGTTAGGGTTGAAAATTGAAGCTACAAGCTCCTTTAGTGGCTCTATATTATCTGAACAATACTAAAAATGACATTGAAGAGATTTGATGCCTTGTATGTGATTATGGAATTATTTTTTATTATGTGATATATAAATATTAGAACTTTTGATTGCGATTATTTAAAAGATATTGATGATTTTATATGATGCATCATATGTATTGCTGTGTTTTCATAATGCACGAATTTAGATGGGTTATATGAATAGAAATCACCTATTTTGAGGTTTATAACTTTTTAATGATTGTAAAAAATGGGAGAAATTGACATATATTAGATTAAAGGGATGTAATATGCTATAATAAGTACATTATTTCTATTTTTATTATTCCAAATATAATATAGCTTTGCCATCTAAGAAAAAGGGAGATAATTGAACTAAGGGTGATTCCAACTTTTGTCTTTATGATGAAAAAAATACCTTTACTACTAATGGTTTTATTATTTTTTGATATATTGGAAAAGTAGGATTAAGAAAAGGATGTAAGCATCCAAATTGAAGCCATTGGAGAAAAATTGATGATATAGAAGAATAAAATGCATGAAGCATCAAAAATTAAGGTAGTAAACTTGAATATATTATTCTTTTTAATCATTGTTATAAATCTTACTTTGGTCTTTCTAAAGTTTCTATGGACTCAATTCATGCATGTGCATTTGTTACTTAGGTATTTTTCATATGTATTACATAAGTAAGATGAAAGTTTGAGAAAGTTTTTTAAAAAATCATGTTATTACATTAAACTATTGTTGGGGATTGTCTTAAAGTATGCTTGAGTTAAGTTTTATTGAAAATAATTATTTTGATATGTTTTATAAAATTTGGATGTCTTAGGAAAAGTTTTAAAAGTGTTAAAGACTAGTTTCTAGAGGGATTTTTCCACTTGTATAGGTTTATTAATTGTCTAGTATGTGATTTCTATAGGTACTAGTTGATCTTATGTTAAAGTGGTCAACTAGTATATAGCATTTTTAGCTTTTCGTGAGTTTTGATCCTATGATCAATGAATGTAGTGGACTAGTTAGTTAGTATGTCTAATTAGTCAATCAATATATGTAATCAATTGACTAGCAGGTGTAAAATTTGCATGGATAGTTTATAGTGGAAATGCGTATTAAATGGTAGTTAATATTTGCTAATAGTAAAAAGCAGTTAGTTAGAGTTATTTTCCACTATAAATATGTATTTTTAGACTAGATTTAAACATCTCAAATGAATCCATTGCATATATATCTGTTTATAGTGATTGAACTTAATGAAAGATGTGATCTTAGGGTTTGTTATTATGGTGTTTTATGCATTCATTTTTTGTTTTAGTTAAGAGTCATCTAAACACTTTCATTGGTCAAAATAGAATTTTATTTTGGTGTATTTTTGTTGTGGACTTGGTGAAATTGAGCTGTAAGTGTTATCTTCACCTTTAGGAAGAAATTTTTGTTTGAGTTGTAGGGTTTCTCTCTAGTCATGTAAGAAGATTGTTATATGGGCTACTCTTTACCTATAACAAAAGATTATAGTGAAATTTCTAACAAGTTATTAGAAAGTGGGTGTAGATGAGGGTTGTGCGTTAAACCACTATAAATTTGTTTTATCTTTCTTTTTCCCTACCCTTTTACTTTATACATTTGTTTTAAGAAAAAGTTATATTGATTGAAATGGATTATTATATTTTTTATTTCAATAGCAATGATTTTTTTTAATTAGAAAAAGGACATAGAAAATTTGATGTCACCTAATTCACCCTACGCCTTAAGTACAATATAGTGTGAACATGGTTGTTAAGCCCATTCCATTTTAGCTTCCAAGAGATCTTCCATGTTATATTTTACCTCTTAGTGAAAAATCTTAAAGTATATTTTAGTCTATAATAAAAAATCTAAAAAAGAGTGTGTATTGTGTATATTTTTCATTTTTCTATAAAAACTTCGCAAATTAAAAGGCTTAATGTGGAAATTACTAAAAACATTTCTAGAAATTTTGGTGTAATATTTAGAAAAAAAAATGTTTCTAGATTTTGGTGAATCTTCAATTGAAAATTAGAGCAAGTAGGTGGATAATGACTTAGGAGATATTTTGAGAAACTGAAGTTTAGAGAGAGAGAGAGAGAGAGAGTGCTAAGAGTAACGTTGATTCTCCTTCCAAAAATTGAAATACAAAATCTTTTGTAAGAGAAAATGTAGGGATGAGATTTAATCTTATATGTCACGTCATGTTTCTCTAGGCTTTGTTTTATCTTTTCCAAACATTTATGTTATGAAAGAATGCATTATGAGCTTCTAATTTGTATCAACTCCGACCCCATCTTTTCCATTTTATATAGATAGGTTACTTTTAGTTGTAGCTAGGCCCTTCTTTTATATATTAATCGATTTCCAACTCCTATTTTTCTAAATTGATGACTTTGCCTCTCCTATCTTTAAAAACAGTTTTAATTAAATTTGGAAATTTTTAAAATTTTATTTTCTATTTTGATTTTCAAAAACATTAAACACAAGGTTAAGAATCATTACAATAGGCTAATTAAATGAAAAATAAATTAAATATTTATTTATAAATGTTGCAAAAATGGAAATAAACTTCATCAATTTTGATTAAATTTGATTAATTATTTAAATTATTGAAAAGTAAAAATAAGACAAGAGATCTATTTTAGAACTATGTAGGTAAAGGAAAAATATTGACAAAATAAAACAAGCACTATTGGAAAGACATTCTAGGTAAAAATGATTAAATAATTGGGCACAATCAAGTGTTGATAAAAAGAGGAAAAAGGAAAATTTAAAGTAGAGGAAAGATGAGACAAAAATGGAGAGAGAAACAGGTAAAAAAAATTTAAAAAAAGTGAAAACTAGTTAACATTAAGGTTTTTTTAGAAAATTAAGGTAAGTTAATTAATAAACAATAGATGCATTAAAAGTCTTATAATGTAATCTCAAGAGTCTAAGGACACTGCTAAAGTCTGTCTTAAGACTATTACCATATCAAGCACATCACTGACAATTTCCATAACCTAGTATTAGAGTTAACTAAAAGGAGTGGGACAATTCAAACTAACTACGCTTGAAGTCAATGGCAAAGTAGAAATAGGATGGGCAGATAAGACTGGGGCCTAAAAAGAAATTTTAAACCTCAAATTAAGGAGCTCATAATTTAGGTCTATCTCAATTTGAACCAAAAATTTTTCTTGAAGCTTGATAAGGCTTTATAGTACATCTAATCTTAGCCTAGCTTGACCTATTAGCAAGCTTAACTAGCATACAAGAAAGAAATATATGGAAAAAAGGACCATAAGTAAACAATAAAAGGGAGGGCTATAAGGAAAAAAAATGACCATGATAAACGATAAGAGGGAGAGTCACGTGGACCATGAAACAAAATTTAAAAAAAAAAGAGGGAAAGGAAAGGAAAATAAAAGGAGACATTTTACAGGGTCTCCAATTAACAAATTTCTCTTCATTTCTTAGCACTAAACATGTTTATTAAATAAAGTGCATATGCTTAAGTATATCTAGCATAAGCATTACACGGTGATGGAGGGAGGGTCAACAAGAAAAATAACATTGCTCATCTCATTTAAGTGATCATGTAAAGGCAATCCTTTCTATTAAGATAGTCTAAATGATCTTCATAAAAGTGGAATATCTCAAATTTTCATCATACCTAGCCATAGAATATTTATGAAATATTTGATTCCCTCAACAATAATAAATTTATTACCTTCGTTAGCTTTCATAGTTTTCTTGTTACCTTGTTGGATGGAATAACGGTTCCTTATCACCTTATCTTCTCAAATGTTTTTAAGATTTACATTTATTAATTTTATTACTTAATATGTGATGCATGTAAAGGGTACATAAGTTTTAATAAAATATAAATCTAAGAATCTTAAACAAACAATACTAAAACATGCAAATAGATTAAGTGCACCTATCTTAATGTAGTATAGCTAGTGTGAGTCTGAATTGTCAATCCATGAGAACTATGATTACCAGAGAATTTGCAATCTTGCTATCTAACCTACTCAATAATTGATTTATTTTTTAATTAATAAAAAAACAAAATGAATGAAAACAAAATCCAAAGACAAACTACGAGAATTAATAATCAATCATGAAGTTAGGAATTAGATTGTTAATTTTCCTAAAATGTTTTTATATTCATCACTCAACCTTGATTCAGTGGATCATCTAGGTTATCTTAGACAAAATATTCCCTAAATTAAACTACACTCTCTCTTAAGTTATGTAATTCCTATTTATATTGATAAATTTAGAGGAAGTCCTCTCTATTTCAAAATATAAATTGGACATAATAATGTTTTCTATAGAACCTACTGTTTTCATTAAGTTCACACTTTATTTTAATATCTCATGCAAGCTTATCTATAAGTCTCTAATCAAGATGCATTACTTAGTGATTGATATATTCATACATTCAATTTCTTACCCAAGACATATGAAATAACATAATTGAAACTCAACCTCACGTTCACATAATAATAAAAAACCAATTATATTAATTCCATACGTAAATCCAATGAAAATCTAGAAACTTAACATTAAATCAAAGGAATATTGTAATGCTACATCTTAGGGTTTATAATAATCTAGACCCTATAATGAAATTAGTTCCTAAACATCATAAAAAGAAAAAAGGATGAAAAAAGCTAATGATTATGGTTCTTGAAAATCTTGACTCCTCTGTAATCCATTTTAGAAAATCCCCTTTTAATCTTCAATTTTACATGTTTAAATTTGATTCTCTCCTTGAGTTTTACTGTGAATCTTGTTAAGATGGCTTTACAATCTCTGCAGGATCTTAGTGGAGGCTATAGACATCCAAGGAATCAAATACATTGAGAAAATGACCTAAAATCACTTAAATACACAAGCTACCCTCACCTAGCTCATGACCTGACTTACAAACGTAATCGAATGTGTGAAACTTTCTACCCAAAAATATCATGGTTTAGCTGACAGCTTTGAGCAAAACTATGAGCCTCTCTATGTTTTTTCTTTTCTTGATCTTTTTGTGATACACTCTTCATCATTCATCCTATATTCTTGATATTTAGAGTGGAACTTCATGACATGATGCTTATTATCCTCAAATTGATTCCACACTACATCTAGCTCAAAAAGTGCATCTAATTACTCACCAAAGTCCTATAAAAACATAAATATTCATTAAAAACAACTTAAGTAATATCTTATTTAATAATTAAACAATAATGTACATAAATCATATTTAATTAAGCTTCAAACTCAAAATAATCATCATAAAAGCATGCCTAAAAGATGTATAATTTGGACACTATGAATTACCTCTACGCTTCAACTATTCCTTTTCCTCAAGCCATGACTTAAAAACTTTGCTAAAAACAACCTTAATCAAAAGTCAAATAAAAACCAATCAATGTAATTGATTTATTGTACAAATCACAACACTATCATGATAAAATTTTATATTATATGTAAGCACAAAGTTAGTAAGTAGTAACCCTTAATGCACAAAATCAAGCATCTAAGTAATTTCATATAGATTATCATGCAAATTGAGTCAAAGATGTTAAACATAAAACAATGTATAATTCAAATAAACTTAGAGCATCTAATTTAGAGGTCTCCTAGTTTTTTCAATACTATAGTAAACACCTTGAAATGAATGAGCCCTAGTTACTCAACTAGGATATACCTTTTAGCTTGTTTAAGATGCCATCCAAGTTTTTGATGTGAAGGTTAATCCCCAGTTATCTAGCTAGATTACCTTCTCAAATGGCTACTAATACCACTTATAAACTTAAACCTTTTTATTAGTCTAAAGCAAGTAGAGTGAAAAAAAGCCCTCTTATTTAAACCACACAAAATTTTTCAATTTTTAAGAATAACATATACATCTTATTCCCAAATTTATATGTCAAACTGTATAAAATGTCCTCAAACACTTAATATCATATATAGGGGTCACTAAACACATGCAAATCACTAAAAAGAAAAAGAAAAATAAAATAGATTGGGTTAGAAATTACTCAAGAGTTGATCAATGTACAATTAAATCAAAAACCGCAAATGAATTAGATGACTAAAATTAAAAATCAACTAATAATCAAAATTATTTTAAAATGAAATACTCAAGTCATCACTCTTTAACTCCAGCAATTTAAATGTATACGGTAAATAATTGAGCTTTCTCATCTTCTCCCCTAAACTTAAATCAAATTGTCCTCAATTTAAAGATTAAAACAAAATTAATGTAATAAGTGTAAGAGAAAAGATACTATAGCCAAATATCCCCCCCCCCTCGTGGGCACATAGACACAAACACATACAATCGTAAGTCAAATTGTCTTTAATTTGAGGAATGAACGAAATAAAATGCATAAAGTATGTAAAGGAGAAGAGAACATAAGTCCCTTAAAAATTAAAGTCCAATCTATAAGCATCTTTGAGATAGTTTATTCCATTCCATATGATTGAATACTTTAGAGAAAATGATGAAATCTTGTTTTTCCATTACTTGACGACATCATTAAAATACCAACTTTTTCAAAAGAGTAGCTCAAGATTGATAAAATAAAATAAAATAAAAAGAACATAAAAGTAATCCTACATGATGAAAATGTTAAAATATCAATAATAAAATGAAAATAAAACTAAATATCATGAAAAGAAGCAAAACAAAAGACAATCGAACTTGGTTACAAAGTGAATTCCATATGAACAACCATCGAGCATTCATTGTAGAGGGTAATGGTAAGTGATGGAATTGTAGAAATTGCCTCCATATGGCTTGTTGCCCTTATCATTTAGCTTCCTACAATTAAAACCTAGTTCACATCTGCATAACCATATTCTTTACCAATACTCATAATCCATAAGCCATAAAATCATGTAGACATGGTAATGAGTTCCACCATTACTTAAGTCCAATACTTAAGGATCATGAAAACTTTAACACCCAATGGGAAAGATCATGAGGAGCTTATTAACATATAGACCCTCTTTAGACACCTATGGCATTAGCAATCCCAAATAAAAAATTTAATGCATGTTGTCCTTAAACACTTTAAATCATATTTATTACCAAAACTTTGGTTCTAACAGATTCCCATAGAGTGTTTAACACTAAACTGGTTATTCTCATTTAACTAAAGAATCAAAATTATAATTAGTCAAAGAAAATAACCATAAGTTTTGTATGAACGTACACCTATATGAATAACCATCCTAATTTTATGTTAGGTGAGTTTGGAGATGATAATCATGATATAATCCATATGCTAGATCATTATGATTCAAAATATAACTAAAAGCTTGATGGAATATGTCATGAATATGACCAATAACACCATGTCCACGTTAAATGCCTAGGTCACAATGAAATCCCCAACTTACTAGTGTTCAGTGTAAATATAGAGAATATGCCTTGATAATTTGACGCAAAACCTTTAAATTGATGCATAAAAACTCATTCATGAGTGACACAAATTTAGCTACTAATTTTGACAAGGAATCTAAAGAAATATAACACACACTCATATACAAATGCAAACAAATAAAACATGCCAAAATAAAAAAACTAAAAGTAATATCTTCTAAGAATCAAAATGAAAAGCAATTAAAATAGATGAAATAACATTAGGTTGCCTCCAATAAATGCTTATTTAAGGTCTTTTCATTTATTCATATATTCGATTTCTCAATATAGACATTTGAAATCACATAATTGAAATTCAACCTCATATTTGTGTAATAATCAAAAACCAATTGTACAAATTCCATAGGTAAATCTAAGAAAAATCTAGAAATTCAAAATTAAATCAAAGAAATATTGTAATACTATATCTTAGGGTTTATAATAATCTAGACCTACAAATAAATTAGTTCCTAAGCATCATAAAAAGATAAGGCATGAAGAAGCTTATAATTATGGTTTGTGAATCACTTGACTCTTCTATGATCCTTGTTAGAAAATCCCATCTTGATCTCCTCTAAGGTCTTAATGGCAAGTATAGAGGTTCAGGGAACCAAAGATATTGAGAAAAAGACCTAAAATTGATTAAATAAACAAATTGCCCTTGACCAAGTCATGACCTGGCTGACAATAATGAGCTACTATGTCAAACTTTTTGCTTAAAACATCATAATTTAGCTCACAGACATTAGCCACGAGCCAAAGCATGAGTCTCTCTAACTTTTGGCTCTTCTTAATCTTTTCATAATGCACTCCCAATCGTTTATCCAATGGGCTTAATATTTGGTAAGGAACTCCCTGACTTGAGAGCTTCCTTAAATTGATTACACACTCCATCTAACTCTAAAATTACATCCAATTTCTCTCTAAGGTCTCATAAAAACATAAATACTCATAAAAAAACATAAGCAACAACTTATTCAATAATTAAACAACTACACACATATTTCACATGAAATTAATACTTAAACTCAAGATAAATATCATAAAAGCATGCCTAAAAGATATATAACTTGGGCATTATTAATTTGCATGTGAGAAGTACGAGAACCAAACTATTAATAAGAAGGTTATTTGAGAAAATTTGATAAATACAAAAATAAGGCTAAACTATTGGCAATTAGATGATACTTTTACTTTAGCAATTTAACTTAAGAAAGGATTAGAGAATGTTATAGTTGATTATTTGTAATTTTGATCGCCCTAAAGAGGACCTAAAGGATTCAAACTTAGTAGGATGTGAGAGCTTAGGTATGCCAAACTACTTGTCCAGTAGATATGAGCTTGATAAGTAAATGTTTAAGTTGAGTTCTTCTACTTTACTTTTTTTGTGCAGATATAATGAACTATTCGGTTAGTAAGGTAATAACTATTCATTTCATTTATTAGCAAAAGAAAATGTTTCCTTATATTATTAATCATTACATGTGAGATGACTCACATTTTTATAAAATATGTGTTGACCAATCAATTAGAAGATATGTATCTAAAGTTAAGTATGAATCTATTTAATCTTGCTATCGTGATAAGGAATTGAAAGGCCAGTTTGGCCCTACTATGATTACTTTTAATATACTTCACTCTAGTTTTTTATTTCTTTACTTTTCTTAAGGATAAGAACACCTATATAAACACTTATGAAATATGCCAAAGGATTGGAAATTAGCTTCATAAGGACATACCTTTAAGTAATAATCATGTTATTGAGCTATTTGATGTAAGAGGAATTAATTTTATGGGGAATTTTCTTAAACCTTTTAACAATAAATATATTATAGTTAGCTCTTTAAATGAATTTAGGCCATTCATATCCTACAAATGATGCTACGATTGTTATAATGTTCTTATAAAAAATATATACTCACTTTAGCATTCCTATGAAAAACATTGGTTATGGTGGAAGCATTTTTGTAATAAACACTTTGACGCCTTGTTGAGAAAGTTTAAGGTAACTCAAAATAAGGCATACCTTATCATTCATAAATAAGTGACCAAATGGAAGCTTGTAATAGAACATTAGAAAACATACTTGATAAAATTGTTAACGCATTTATAAAGGATTGTTCTTTGAAATTAGATGATGCATTATAGGTACACATAACTTCTTTCAAAACTCTTGATGATATGACTTCATATAGGCCGGTGTTTTGTAAAGCGTGTCATCTTCTTGTGAAACTTGAATATAAGGCATATTGAGTGATTACATGCCTTAATTTTAATATGCAAAGTAAAGGTTCTCATAGAAAGTTATAATTGAGTAAAATATATGAGTTTAAGGACATCACCTATGAATATTGCATGCATTCAAAAGGAATTTATGAATCAAATGAATGATAATCACATTTGAAAGAAAAGACTTTTAATCTTATGATAGATTTACACTTTACAATTCTAGGAAAAAGATTTTTCCTAAGAAATTGTGATATTGGGTATGCCCTAAATGGAAAATGCATTTGGAAAATCAAACATAGGAATGACTTCTCTTGGATAGTTATACAACTACTAAAACCCATAGGTAAATTACACAAAAAAATCAAACATTTAGAATGATATGTTTAAGGCACTAGCTTATGATTTGACAATTGAACAAATTATTTTATCCCTGAAGCTTATAGCTTAAGATTTATGCTACCTCTAAATACCAAAGTTAAGGAGTGCCATTGCACATTTAGAGGCTTATCCATAATAGTAAACAATCTTCCACCCTACACTCCAAAAAAATATTAGAAGGATAGAGTAATATGATTAAGGCATACTTCAAGCAGGTTCAATAATAAATCTTATTACTTATTGTTTAAAGATGCAACTCTAAAGATCCTTTGGAGTTATCTAGGGTGGTTCCATCAATTCATTCCTGAGGCATCATTCATTTTGTGGCTTGCTATTCAAAATCTGGTAAGTACCATAGACTCAAAAACACCATGAAACATAATACACTATAGAAGCTTCACAATAAGGAAACAAAAATCTCTAGATTTCTTTTTTTTTTAAAATGCAGTTGTACAGCTTCCCTCTAAACCAAAGTAGACTTTCATTGTGATCATTTTTATAGTGCAAGAACCTTGAATAAGGTAATTAAATATGTTATTCTCCCTCAACTACTTAACTTTAATGATTATTTGATTTTTAAAATGGCTTTTACTTGCTGCATATATTCTATTTGGAGGGAAAAGAAATATCAATCTTCAAGTGCATGAGCCAAAACCAAGAATCTCTATGTCAAACTACTTTGGCGTGGATATGAGACTCATCAGTTATCAAACAAGGAAATAATCAAAAAAGGAAATATTTCCCCATTAAAGAAACTCAGGAGAAATTAGAACCTTTTAGAATTGTAGGGGGTTAAACCAATAGATAATTAGTGTACGAAGGTACCATAACAGTAGGAAAAAGTGTGTTTTGGTCACAAACTAAATGTTGTCTTGAATTGACCCTAGCTTCATCTTGTTGCTATTTTATAAGAAAACTATTTTGATCCTTTAATTTGCTTAAATTTCCAGAAGGAAATTATAAAAGGCATGGGAACATCTTTCCTATTTAATAGCCATAGCTTAAAACACTACCTGGGAAAGGATTAGGACACAAAAAAATATGTCCTTGTTCTTCATGAGCCTTAACAAAAACAAGCACCCCCTCATGTTTGTTTTTTTTTATATCTTAATTCACTTTGGTTATGTTTTCAATTAATAATGCCTTAGTAAACGTAAGGGTTAATAATAATTGTTCTGAGTGTATCAAAGGAAAAGAAAAAAAAAAGGAACATGCAACTCAAAACTACTTGCTATGGTAACAAAATAAGTTGTGCCTTTAAATTTAAAATAATTTTTATTTCCATTGAAACCTAAAAAATGATAATTTTTTGATTTTTTAACCATTTGACTTTTATTTTTATATTTTTAAAAAGAAAGTGTTTGCAAGAAATTTGGCGATCCTTATGTATTTTGGGACTCTTCCATGAAACTTCCAACATCATTGACCAGTTTTTAGAAAATACATTTAAAATCTAGAGGATATTGCATTATTCAACTCTATAAATGCATTAGATTCCACTTTAACATGCATATGATTATTCTAGTGTGTCATACGATCATCTAGAGGTAAACTAGATAATCTTAACTTGTTCTTATTCTCTTGATTTTACTTGAGGAAGATCAAAAGTTAAGTTGGGAAATTTTGATCACTATCATTCATATCTATTTTAATTGTCATTATTTTAAGCGCAATTCATATCATGATTTTTTATTTTATTTTTATTTATTTGTATGAACATGATTGTATGAAACTTTCATGAAAAAAAAAGAGCACAATTACCATTTGGGCTTTAAAGTGAAAAAAGAAAAAAAGCATGAAGGCAAGGACGAAGGGAGGTTTAACGTACACGTAGCCTCTGTTTGGTTCAACTTTTAGAAGGGTCAAAAGTACTTTTCTGTAACGCAAAAGCAATTTTTTGAAAAAATGAGTGTTTGACTGTCACATTCAAAAGTGCTTTTGTAGTAGATTTAGCTTTTTCAAAAGCTAAAAAACAGC
>JAOXYD010215285.1:0-19711 GCA_028565735.1 Pinacopodium congolense
ATAGAAAAATGGCTGAGGCATCAGGCTTCAATTGGATTAGGCACTAAAAATGGTAACAGTGAATTGATTTAGGATTTACTTTACCTAAGCAAGTCAACCCAATGTTTATAAGAATTTCTTTCTTTTCTAAATCCAACTTACCTACATGGTTCATAGATAATTTGGAATAAAAAGCATTAAACACAAGATCCTAACGTTGGTCTATGCGTAGTTTCAAGTATGTCGCTTAATTACTTTTCAACAAATTAAATCCCAATGGTTATGGTATTAAATCATCTAAAGTCTTAATCTAGGTGATCAAACTAAATTAAGCTAAAAATACATTCAATCAAGCGAAAATCAACACCGCAAAAATATGTCCTAATCCAATATTAATCCCAACCTCAACCAAAAAACATTTACTCAAACGTATTCATCAATTTAACATAAGTCATCATCATAACAAGTATTTTCATTGATTAAATTAAAAAACAACTAAAAAATATTTAAGCTAAAGAGTCAAAATCTAACATAACAATATTCGACCAAAGATTAAACAAATAAAACTAAGAAAGCAACAGTTAATTCTCTAGAATATTAAAAGCAAAATGAAGAAATAAACTAAAACTAGAAATGCCGAATGGATGGATTGAAGAGCTTCAGCTACCACTCTTTAAGCTTCAGAGGTTGAGTCCACCAACATGAAGAGTCTGCAAGCTAAAATCGACACTTGTATAAGCATCAACTGGCTTGGTCCTCCAGTCTCTCTCATAAAATGTCTATCACCTATATTTTCTCTGCTGAATCTGTCTTGCCCCTCTCTCCTTGTCGAATCTTTCCTTTTTCTTTTTGTTTTCTTTCCGATTCCTCCCTCTGCGCCTTTTTTTCTTCTCTCTTTTCCTACTAGGGCTGTCTCTTCTTTTGTTTTGTTAATTTCCAGCATGGGCTAGCTTGGATTTGTGGAGCAGGAGCAAGGATGGGTAGCAAGCGAGTCTGGTTTATGGCAGTAGGAGCTTTAGCCAGGCAAGTCCATGCAGTAGGTGCAGGTGCAAGTCCAGTAGTAGGTGGGTGCAGGTCTAGCGGTCTAGGCCTCAGTGGGTCTCTTCATGCAGGTCTAGGCTTGCCAAGCTTCAGCAAGCGTAAGTCTAGCAGTAGCACCAGGCACGGGTTCTCTCCAGCGGGTAGCGGGCTCCAGCACCTTGGTCCAGGAGCCCGCTAGCTCTTCAGGCCAACTCCAGGCAAGCCTTAGCCTTGGTCAATGTAGCCCTGACCTTGGTCAACGCGGGAAAGGCTCCTTGCAAATGGACTTGTGGTCCTTGGCTTTCATTCTTCCCTCTTCAATCTTCTTTCAATGTTTTTTTTTCTTCCAATTCAAATTTCAACTTTAATAAATCCTACACAATAAATAAACACACCAATAAGATTTAATTCTAATCCAAAATTAATAATAAAATAATAAAACATAAAATAAAAATAAAAACACTTAAATGTTCAAAACTTACTCTAAATTTATACCAAACGAACATTTAAACCATATAAGAGATTTTTTAGAAGAAAAGCATATCGTTCTCAAAAACCTCGTAAATCTCAAACTAAATATAAATCAAATGCTAAATATTGCCCTTTAAAAAAGAAAAACTGTAAATGTTGGCTATGCAAAGAAGAAGGTCATTATGCGAATGAATGCCCTCAACGAAAACAAAAAGTATATCAAGATAAACTATTTATTCTTAACTCTGCATTTCTACAAAATTTAGAACCTATTGAATCAGACTACAGTTCCGACTCAACAATCAACTCAATTTATATTTATGAAACTGATTCTACCTATGACTCATCATCAGAAAATTCAGCCCAATCCCAATACAACTTTTATTCAGATACAGATTCAGAATAAACAACTAAACGCCTATATAGATACAGGCGCTACCATATGCCTCGCGGAAAAATATGTCTTAAATAACTGGCAGAAATTAAGTAAACCTTTACAAATACGAATTGCAGATGGAACATCACAACATATATGGTATGTTAGTTATAACAATTATATTCTTATTCAAAAGTATACTTTCATTATTCCTACTATTTACCAACAAACCTCTGGAATATCTTTTATTCTTGGAAATAATTTTTTACGTCTTTATTATCCGTTTACTCAATATTTGAATTATATTACATTACGAACTCCTGAAATTCCTTTTTTAGACATAAATGGATTTGTCTTTATCATTAAGAATAAATGTTGTTCTTTTTATAAAGACGATGTTTATTATGGATCTTGTATACTTACAAATGATTTGTATGAATTAGATTTTAAAAGGCCAATATTCAAAATAAATAGCAAGAAAAGGAAATTAAGTAACCAAAATCCGTCTTACTTATGACATTGTAGGTTAGGTCATATTGATGAAATGAGAATCTCTAAGTTACATAAATAAAGATATTTAGATCTTTTTTATTATGAATTATATGAAACTTATGAGTCTTGTTTGTTGGTTAAGATGATAAAACTATCTTTTATAGGAAAGGGATAACGTGCTAGTGAGTTATTAGAGCTTCTACGTTCAAATGTATGTGGTCCTATGTCTATTCAAGCAAGAGGTGGATATACCTATTTCATTACGTTCACAGACGATTATTCGAGATACGATTATATGTATTTAATGAAACAAAAGTCTGAAGCATTTTAAAAGTTCAAAGAATTTAGACATGAGGTAGAGAAACAAATTGGTAAGTGTAATAAGACACTTAGATTTGATTGAGGTAGTGAGTACTTAGACCATAAGTTTCTAAGTTATTTAAAGGAGAATGAGATTGTCTCACAATGGACTCCACCTAGAACTCCACAACACAATGGAGTGTCTGAAAGGAGGAATCGTACTCTATTAGATATGGTATATTCCATGATGAATCATGCAGATCTTCCAATTATCTTTTGGGGTTATACCCTTAAAAATGCTATTTACCTTATAAACAGATTTTCATCCAAACTGGTTGACAAAACACCATATGAGATATGGATTGGTAGTAGACCAAAATTGTGGCATGTAAAGGTTTGGAAATGTGATGCTTATGTGAAGCATGCAATGTCTAATAAGCTTCAAGTTCAGTAAGATAAATGCAAGTTTGTGGGACATATAAGAAGCAAAAGCAAGTATTGGGTATCAATTCTACCATCCTCTTGAGTAAAAAATGTTTGTCTCGAGACATGCTACATTCCTAAAAAAAGAATTTTTTCTTAAGGAAAGTAGTGCGAGTGAGGTAAATCTTAAAGAAGTTCAAGAGCCACAAACTTACATCCAACTGGAACAAGAAATTTAGGTTAATGGATCAGACGTATAACCAATAATTTAAGAGTCACATAATCTGCGACGCACTAGTAGGACGTCGTCCTCTAGTTATATTAGATCTACACATAGAAAAGGAAAGTGATGATGTACCGTTAATTGATGATGAACTTACGAGTTTTAAGGACGCCATGTCAGATTTGATTCTTTAAAATGGCATGAAGCCATGAAATCCGAAATAAAATCCATGTATACTAACCAAGTATGGACTTTGGTAGATGCACCTAAAGGTATTGTACTTATTGGATGCAAATGGGTTTTTTAAGAGAAAAGTCGACATGGATGGTAATGTATACATGTACAAAGCCAGGATAGTGGCAAAAGGTTACAGACAAAAGCAAGGAGTTGACTTTATTGAACCTTTTCTTCAGTGGCAATGTTTAAATTCATTAGGATCTTATTGGCCATTGCTGCATACAACGATTATGAGATTTGGCAAATGGATGTCAAAACAGCATTAATCAATGGGAACTTACAAGAGAATGTGTACATGAAACAACCTGAGGGTTTTGAATACAATAAATCTCCTATTTAAGTATGTAAGTTACAAAAGTCTATTTATGGACTTAAAAAAGCGTCATGAAGTTGGAACATCCATTTTAATGAGACAATGATTTTATAAAAAATGTGGATAAGCCATGTGTGTATAAGAAGGTTAGTGGGAATGCAGTTGTTTTTCTAGTGCTGTATGTAGATGACATATTGCTCATAGGAAATGACATACCAATGCTCTAATATGTAAAGATTTGGTTGTCTAAGAACTTTTTCATGAAGGACATGGGAGAACTGACATATATTTTGGGAATAAAAATATATAAAGATAGATCAAAAAGTCTGCTTGGTTTATCCCAGTTTACGTACATAGACAAAGTGTTAAAAAGATTTAGCATGGAGAATTCCAAGAGGGGATTCTTACCACTGTTGCATGAAATTTCTCTCTCCAATGGTATGTGTCCTCATGCACAAGAAGAGAGAAATAGGATGGAAGGTATTTCATAAGCTTTGGTTATTGGATCCATCATGTATGCGATACTATGTACAAGACTAGATGTTTCTTATACTCTAAGCATAACAAGCATATATCAAGCCAATCTTGGTAAAGTTCACTAGATGACTGTTAAAAACATCCTAAAGTACTTAAGAAGGACTAAAGATGTTTTTACTGGTCTATGAAGGAGTTGAACTGAGAGTTCAGGATTATTTAGATGTAGGGTTCTTGTTATATCATAATGATAGCATATCACAATCAAGGTACATATTTACTCTTAATGATAGTGCAGTTAGTTGGAAGAATTTCAAGCAACCAACTACTGTAGATTCTACAACTGAAGATTAGTATATTGTAGTTTCTGAAGTAGCGAATGAATCAATTTGGATTAAGAAGTTTATCAATGAACTTGGAGTAGTTCCTACTATTATTAATCCCATAGTATTGTACTGTGACAATAATGATGCTATCACTCAAGTGAAGGAACCAAGGTCTTATTAGCGATCTAAGTATGTACTTAGGAAGTTTCACTTGATCAAGGATATAGTGGAGTTGAAGGACATCAAGATAGAATGAGTTCCCACTAAAGAAAATCTAGTTGATCCTTTCACTAAACTATTGTCTCATCAGAAACATGATAGGCATATGGATGGCTATGGTATTAGATACATAGGCGATTGGCTTGAGTACAAGTTGGGGATTGTTAATTTATGCCTAGCCAATCTGCTGGTTGTAAACATAGTGATTTTAATTAATAAAAAAGGCATTCTTTACCTTTGTGTGTTTTGTCAATTATTTAATAAGTAATCATAAAGATAAAATCCTTCAAACAATTACTATACAGTTGGAAATTATAACAAGATTATAATTATGAGATTCGAATTGCAATTTTGTATTATTTATAAAATGTTCCTAGTCGTAGTTTCATCAAGATGGGATATTAATGAAACTGTTAGACTATTACACGTTATGTTTCTTTCTTTTAAAGAAAGTAATCGATCTCATAGATTAAAGTGTGGAGACACTTAAAAAAACGTGGTGGTTATTAAAGAATAAGTTCACTGAACTGACCTGATCTTGAGGATCTTAAATGGAAAATTACTTGTGTGTCTGGGAGTTCCCTCAACAACGATGGTTGTATGATTAATCTTTGGACTTGAGATTACTAAAGTTATCTCATATAGGAATTATTATGTTTTGATGCTATTTATGATCTGCTTTATAAAGTAGGTAAATCGGTAGTACTTGGATATAGTATGAACTATATAGAGATAATTGTATTTATCTATATAGGATTTGTCACTTTAAAGTAATTAAAGAGAATATTCTACTGTTCTTAATTAGTGATGATTTAGAAATTCTCTAGACAGAGTGAATTGAAATTTGAAAAAAAAATTCAAATATCAGTTATAAATTATTTACTAATTGGTAAGAACGAACATGATTGGATTTTGTAGAGTAGACATTTTTTCTGTACTTTAAATCTAATTTTAACATTGTACAAGAAAAGGATCAAATTATACATTATAACCATGCATAAACAGGTTCATCAAATCACTTTGACATTCCATAATATTTGGGTAGTCATGATATGTTACTAAACATCAATCTTGATCTATGATCATAAATTGTTTAATTGGAGAATTAAAGATAAATTAAAAGGAATTTTAATTTATATAATTTTAATTATGAATTTTAATTATAATTTATATTTATTGCCAATTTATTAGGAACCTAATGGGTCACACATATAGGTTTATTAGAAGAGAATAAAAATTACTTAAGTTGGACTTAATTATAAAGGGTGAGAATGATTAGGTTAAATATAATCATCTAATTCTTGTATCAAAGTAGGAGAAACTGTTAAAGACGATCTTGTACAATTCGTGTGTTGGGGTATGGAAAAATGTTTTCACAAAAAATAACATTTCTAGAAAATATAGATTTGTGATTAATTCAAATTACATAACTTATATCCTTTCACCCTTGATCTGAATCAAATAAAAAGCACAAGTATCTAAACATTCTTAGTATTGAGAAATCTAATGGTTTGAAAAAAAAAAGTATAAACTAATTTAAGGCTAGTGAAAGAAGTATTGCATATGGCTAATATATACTAATAAATTATGCAATTGTGAGAGCGAAGTGGAAATCACTCTAGACATAAATGGAAGTGCATGGAGATGTAAATGGCACCTTCATCTCTAAGTTTCAAGAGTTGTTTTGGCTCGATAAAACAGAGATAATTTTATAATGCATCATGTAGGCTTAAGGTCTGTTAAAATGTATTGTAACTCTTTATCACATAAATAAGAAAATCATAGTTGCTATACTCTTAAGAACATAAGTAACAACAAGATGCCAAATGTCGTTAAATCATGGTGCTCTTGTCTCTTTCTGTTCTCTTCTTTTTAATTTATCCTGTGTAATTCACAATAACTAGTATTAATGCATTTTTTGAGATAACAATGAATCTTATTGCAAAATTCAATATGAAAAAAGTTTAATAAAGCTGATAATTTGGATTGTGGCAACAGAGGGTAAATGAATTTATTTTTTCGGTAAGGAATATTAAAGGCATCATATGATAAGAAATCTAATTCCATGGATAATATGGATTAGAAAGAAATAAAGGTACAAGCAGTAGAAACAATTCAATTATGCTTAACGGATGAGGTCTTGTAGCATGTTATGAATTTTACATCTCTAGTTAAGATGTTACAAAATTTGACGAGTTAGTATATAGATAAGTCACTTACAAATAAACTGTATCTAAAGTAGAAGTTTTATAGGTTGAAGAGGTAAAAAGGAGCATACCTAATACGACATATTAACATTTTTAATCAAATTATCTCAGATCCCTTGAGATTAGAGGTGAAGATTGATGATGAAGATCAAGCCATGATTTTGGTGTATTCCGTCCTCAGATAAACATGTGATGACTATGCTCACGAATAGAAAGGAGAAAATTTGCATAGAGAAAATTAACACTACATTGTTGCCTCATAATCAACAGAAGTAATGGTGAAAGTTTCCATAGAGAAGGGCTATATGTGAAAGGTAATTTATGGCACCCAATTATACATCTTTCAGTTATGTATTCATAATCATTACTTTAATTTTGAGAGGCTATTCCGTATGATTTGGGTGCATATTGGGTTAATTCTTGAATAAGATGTTTCTTATGTTGTTCTAGATAATTATTCATACTATGTAGCACTTTGTTAAACATTTTGAGGCATCTTTGAAGCTAGCAAAGATGTTAAGCCAATTTTAAGAGTTATGTCATCAAGTTAGGAGGCTCTATACCAAATCTCACGACTATATGATGAGTCATGAAGAGTGCACAAAGGAAAGATCAAAACAATCTCATATGAGCACCAGATTTGGTACAATTGACTTTTGGAAGGCATTAGGTGCACTTATAACCTTAAAATGTTATTAACTTTTAAGGGTAATAGAACAACATGCTAGGAGCATTACATATCAAATTTCATGACCATTGGAGGTCTGCAGAAAAAGTTATAGCCAAAAAAATTGAACAAAGTAAAAAGGTGGAAAAGGTGACATGGTGTGATAACGTGGGATGACGTGTTTAAGTTAGTTCTATGCCATTTTTGTCCAAGAAAATATGTGAGAAACCCTAACAGCCACCTTCGAAGCCTAAGGAACATCCAAGATAGAAAATTAGGGTTTCAGAAGCTGAAAATGTCAAGAAATTAAAGATTAAGGAGGAGCAATCAAGATTTAAGAAGTGTTGTCCAAATTTCCAGTAAAGGGGACTTCAACCTACATCATTAGTTTTCTCTTTTCCTTTACTTTCCTTTAACTATTTAATCTAAATAGTTTTTTTTTTGAACATGATTATGGATTTTTAAATCTGGTTTAGGGATTATTCTTCAAATGTTTATTCAACTTTTGTCATATTGATTTAATGTATAGTAGTTTGTGTTAATTGTTGAGCCTATAATCACTTCAAATTGAGAGATTGCTTTGATTTATTTAAGTTAGGTTACGCATTGAAAGTTGGTGTGCTAATGGACCTATAATTATTAGATTGATAGGTGATTAAAGAGAGATCTTAATTAGTTGTCAATTATCCTTAAGATTGCTTCAAATCCAATTGCATTATTTAATAGTAATGCTGTGAACTGAGAGATTACAATTCATATTTTAAGTATTTCAATTGGGATTAATTGATTAGATCTTAGAAGAGGGTAATCAAACCTTGGGATATCTAAGTATAAATATAATTAAACCAGTAAGGTAAAAGGAAGATAAATAAGGATGGAATCCTTAGGCTTCCACCATTAAGTAACTTGATCGTTTTACTTCTTTTGTGGTTTACTTCATTGAAGTTATTAGTTTATTTTACTTTTCAGATTATATATATTTATTTTACCTTAAACAAAGTGCAATTCAGATTTTTAGGTGTCTAAATTCAATCCTTGTGGGATCAAAATTAGTTATATTATAAGTTATGACTTATATACTTGCAGTGTAGCTATAACTAGAAAAAAAACATTTTTGGGGTCGTTGCTAGGTATTGTAATTTTAGTCTCTTATTCAAATTAGATTCTTTTAATTTACGTATTTTTTATACTTTTATTTTGTGATTACAAGTCCTTGAAACAAGAGTAACTAGTAGCTTAAGCAAGCTAAAGGACGTCGAATCTTTAGACATCACCAAGCATAAAAGAGAAATTTAAAAGTGAAGTAGTAATAATATATCGAAAGAGCAATGGCAGAAGATAGAAATCAAAATGAGCATAAAATAACTCTCATAGGCTTCACGAGGCCTGGCTTCAACTCCAATAAGTAGGGTATCATAAGACCTTTAGTCCAGGCCAATAATTTTGAGATTATGCTAGCATTATTTAACATATTACAAACAAATGTTCAATTTTATGGTTTAGCTAATAAAGATCCGAGTACCCACCTAGCCAACTTTTTAGAAATCTATGACACATTCAGATATATAGTTTATTAGAAGATTCCACGAGGATGAAGCTATTCCCATTCACTTTAAAGGACTAAGCCAAGGCTTGGTTAAATTCTTTGAATCTAGAAAACATCACTACACAGGATCAGCTAGTCCAGACCTTTTTGGCTAAATACATTTTCCACTAACAAAGACCACTAGAATCATCAAGGAAATAAAAAACTTTCAGCAAAGTGACAGTAAGTCTTTATATGAGGCATTGGACAGATTTAAGGAGCTGCAAAGCAACTACCCCCACTATAATCTACCCAGAGAATTTCTACTACAAAAATTTTATAATAGAGTTACTGCACATATAAGAGGTAAAATAGATGCAGCACATGACCTATTAAAAGATATAAAGAATAATAACTGCTTGTGGACAATAAAAAGGAGTAGGCAACTGGTTATGAAATAGCAAAATGGTATTATCATAATGGATTTAGTTACAGCCTTGAAATCTCATATGTAAACACTTGCAAAATAACTGAACAGTTCGCAAACTACTTCGTTATACTTGGTCAAAGCAGTACAACATAAGTATGAATTATGTGATTAGAAAAGCCATGTAACTACAGAGTGTTTCTTAACGACTAATAACAAGATAGAGTAAGTAAATTACATGGGAACTTAACAATAAGGAGGGAACAATCTCTACTCTAATACTTTTATTCTGGGGTGAAAGAACAACCCAAAAAATTTTTAAACTAACAATGCAGGTAGCCACATTAGAACTCAAAGACCTGTAGGATTTTAGCAAGATAAGCTTGGATCATTGGAATCAAAGATGGAAAAACTAATTGATGTGTTACATCCCAAGCTCTTAAGCCAACGCGAGACTCAGAAGAGGATGGAAGCAAAGTTCAAGAAGATTATAAGGAATCATGCATTTTCTATCCAAATTTTGAAGGTTTAAGTTGGGCAACCAGGCAATGCTTTGTCAACCAGAAGTGTAGGAAGGCACCGTTTGGTTGGGCTTTTAGAAGGGTTAAAAGCACTTTTTTGCAACGCAAAAGCATTTTTTGGCAAAAATGAGTTTTTGGCTATAATAATGAAAAGTGCTTTTTGACTAGATTGAGCTTTTTGAAAAGCTAAAAAACAGCTTTCCAAAGAAGCTACAAATTGATGCTTTTCAAAAAAGCTTCAAAATAGCTTTTTCGGGTAGACTTTTTTTATCTGTTTTTTTTAGTCCCTTTTATCCCTTTATTTTTAACATATTTCCTTTACTACCCTTCTCTAATTCGGCAGCAGCAGACGATTTTCATTTTCCCTCATCTTCGGCAGACCCGTCTTCTCACTTTCTCTCGTGGTCGGCATACGATTTTCACGCTTCTCCCATTCCAGAAAGGGCTTGTCTATCGTCTTCAATCTTCTCTCTTGGGCAGACCCGTCTTCACTCTTCTATCTTCAGCAAACGTTTGGTTGGGCGTGTTTTGGACAGGTAAATCAATCTTTGTGGTTTCTGATTTAGGTCTTCACGATGTCGAGTAACTATCTTCTGTGTTGTTTCTGTAATTTGTTTCTTGTGGGGAAATCGTAAAGATCCTATAAACGTCCATCTCTTCTCTGCGTTTCTTGATTCTTGTTTCTTGTTTGCCAATTTTTCTTCTCTGCATTTCTTAATTCTTGTTTCTTGTTTGCCGATTTTTCCTTAATTTCCCAAATCTTGAATATCAAAGTATTGGGAACTTTTGATTTTGTTGAAATTTGTTTGAGATATTCGTGCATGGACTTTAATTTTGATCAGTTAATTTTGTAGAAGGAGATGTTTTGCGAAGTCTGCTCCTAAGTTAGGTCTTTACCCTTTTCCTACTTCTCTTTGGAAACCTGTCTTGGTTGCAAGCATTTTGGGTGCTTGAATAAAAAGAAATTGAGTAGATCATGTGTTGGTTGCTTCGATTTGGTTAATGGATATGATAACATAAGATTTGTTAAAGCTAGGGGTAAGAATGATTTTCTCATTGATGATGTTTTACCATTAGCAAGTGGAGGAATCAGAATAGGCTAGATCAAAATTTGTAAATAAAAAGGATGTAAAGTGTTAGATGTACAAGAAAATTGGCCATATTAAAATGTTTTAAATGCTTAGAACATAGTCTAAAGTGAGATTCAAAATTAGAAAGCAGTCTAATGGAATTATATATTATATAGATTCTAATGTATGTAGAATTACCAAAGAAGTAACACTGGGTCGATCTCACTATTTTGTTATGTTCATTGATGATTTTTTTTCTTGGAATCTTGGAAAGTATGGGTCTATTTCTTAAAATAGAAATCAAAGATATTTTCTAAGTTTAAGAAATGGAAGTAAACGTGGAGAATATAAACCAGTTGAAAGATCAAGTATTTGAGATAAGAAAATAGAACAAAGTTCATGTATTCATAGTTTTAGAAATTTTAATGGAATCCTGAAATTTAAGGTCATTTAATAATACATAAAACACCGCAAAAAATGACATTTAAAAAAGGATGAATAGTAATAACTAAAAGGGCCAAATGCTTGATGTTAAATGCAAGGCTTCTAAAAAATGTTTTGGAAAAAGATGTGAATATGACATGTTATCTTATTAATAAATCACCACAGGTTTTATTGAGTTGGAAAACTATAAAGGAAGTATGGATAGAAAATAAGATTGAATATTTTGATTTAAAAATTTTTTATTGTCATCTTTTATGCTTATTTCTAGGGATGAAATTCCTAAACTTCATCTAAAGTTAAAGAAGTGCATTTTCTTAAGTTATGTAAAAGATGTTAATAGTTATAAGCTTTGGGATCTAGAATTTATGAAAGCGTTGATAGTACAGTTATAGTATTTGATTGGCAGTTTATGATATAGTAAACTTATGGAGAGGATGGTCCAGTGATAAGAGAAGAGTATTACTAGTTCATAATTAATACAAAGAGAATTAGAACAAGATAAATTAGATGGTGATAAAAGTAGAAGTTATATTTCTAGGGTTAAAAGTTTGAGGTCTATAGAGCAACAAGATAATATAGCCACGTACAGATTTAAACATATCATTAAACCTCCAATCCAGTATAGTTTAATTAGTTTCTTATACACTTATTATCAGTAGTGGAGATCCAATTTATTTTTTTTAGAGACAATGAATAGGATGGATGGATAGGTGCTATAATAGATGAGAAGGAGTGGATGCATAAGAACCAAACATAGGAACTAGTTGAACTTCTTGAAGAGAAGAAATCCATAGGATGAAAAGGGGCGCAGAAGAAAAATCTACTAATATAAAAAAAATAGGGGGAATGGTCTAGCACTCGTTATGGTAGCAAAAGGGTACTCACAATAGAAAAGGGTTGAATATGATGAGATTTTCTCCTTATTGATCAGACTCACTTACATTAAGGTAGTATTGGCATCAGTAACAAGTTATCTTAGAGAAAATGGATGTGAAGATAATGTTTCTTCATGGTAATTTAGAGGGAAAAAAATTGAAATGGAGAATTTAGAAGGGTATAGTCAAAATTGGAGGGGATATTTGGTGTCTAGATTGAAAAAATTATTAAGTGGATTGAAGTGATCTTAACGTTAATGATATAAGCGGTTTGATTCATATATGATCAAACTTAGCTAAAAATGCTATGAGTGTGATTATTGTATCTATGTGAAGAGTCTTACTAATGGTTCCTTTATTTTTTGCTACTATATATAGATGATTTGATGATTACCATTAAGAATATATGTGATGTGATTGAGTTGAAGGCTTTATTAGGACAAGAATTTGATATGAAGGAATTATTTCCTTCTAAGAAGATTTTTGGAATGGAGGTTTATAGGGATAAGAACTCTATAAAATTGTAGTTATATCAATTTAATTATATTTAAAAGGTTATAGACACATTTAGAATTAATAGTGCTAAACTTATGAGTATGCATATGGAAAATCATTTCACCTAGTCCTTCTATTAATATCCTGAGGTAGCTAGTAAGGTTGATAATTAGTTTATAGATTGATATGCTAGTGGCATGGGTTACTTAATGTAGGAAATTAATTTTACTAGATCAACCTAACTCATTCCACTAGTTAGGATATCAAGTTCATGTTAAAACTTAGGAGATGACCTGTTAAAGCTGTTAAGTGAATTTTCAAATATTTGAGGGAATCTATAGACTATGAATATGCATATAAAAAATGATTGCATTAGAGATATAATTTTTTCTTTCTAAGATATGAAAAACATATTATATATCTATTATGATCATTAACTATTATAAGGAAATCGATTATGTTAGGAATAAGAAATAAGTCACCATGATATATAGGATTAAGTCAAAATACTTTGAAGACTTTTAATTCACGAGATGTAAAAGCTAATATTTTTAGCTTCTATATTTTTTTTCCAAGACTAACTTAAATAAATTTGTTACTTAAAATTTTGAGCTTTGACATTACAAGATGCCACAATGTGAAGTGTAACAAATCAAACTGTGAGCTTGTTGAATGCTTGAACTCTATTATAATAAATTTTTACAAGCTTCTATAAACTTATACTTGTTTAGCCAAGCTAATAATCTTCTTATAATGAACATCCTAAATAGCACAAGTTATGGTTAAGATTAATAAAACAAAATGACCTTATCATGTAAATTCTTAAACATGTGAAACTCCTACCACTGGATGTTGTTTGCTATGCTACAAGTATATAGATCGTGTCCTTATAGTATAACTAATATCGTTCCTACGAGAACTATGATTAGTCACCTAATAATTTTTATCACACTTCGTTTCAGGTAAACAATTTAATTAATGCAGATATAAAATAAACTAAAACTAAGTAAATTGATGAGAAAACAAATAACTAATAATTGCTTAGGAATTACTTCTACCCTTATATTGTCTCCCCCTCACAATCGATTTAATGATACCTGACCCCAGATAAAAAATGGTATTAATAATCCTCTCTAGAGATCTAACCAAATAAACCCAATTGAAATAGATAAGAATTCAATTGTAACCTCTCTATCTCTTTAATTAATCTTATGGTTAACTAATAGATAATTAAGATCTCTTTTCAATTACCCATTAATGTTATGTTTATATTTCTATTATGGCATGAACTCTCGTTACACAACATAAAACAAATATATAATCTAATCTCTCAATTAAAATTAGAGAATAAAATGATAAACACCATAAAGTGTATCTATATCTATATATGTATATGTATATGTATATTTAAATAAAAAAGATGAAGGTTTTGCCAAACAATTCAAGAGTAATCCCTAAAGTCAATTTAGCAATCCATAATTATGATGAAATCATAATGTAAGCCTTAAAGGCACTCAAGACGGGGGTGAACTGAGTATTAAAAAAATTATTGTAAAACTAAAAATTAACACCTAACCATTTTTATTTAATGAGATTTGCAAGTGTGAATGCTAAAATGATAACACACAATACGATAAGTAAAGAGAGTAGAGAAGAGAGGGCCAGGTACACAGTTTTTTAAAGAAGTTCACCCACCCAAAATATAAGGTATATCTCCTCTCCAACTACTTGTTGGGTAATGTTCTTTACTAGCTAAAGCAAAAACAATTACAATCTTTTTCTAGGCAAAGAGTAGCCTTTACAACTAATCTTTTTCTTAGCAAAGTTTAGCCTTTACACAACAATTTTTTTCTAGGCAAAGAGAAGCCTTAACTATCCAACCTTTTGAGGCAAATATGAGCCTTTCAAATATTCATGTGAAAGGTGAAGAGTAACCTTAATCTTTATATGGCAAAGAGAAGCCTCGACACATTTAACTAACTCGAAAATACAAATACCCACTTTTTTAGTAACTAAAAACATATATGAATGTGTTTCACTTAAGGTACAATAAAACTAAGGGCTCCAATGCTTTCACTATTTGAATGAGTGATCAATCACAAAAATGAAAGTTTAAACAAACTTAATAAGGAAAATTTGATGCACACAAAAACTTGCATGCTAATGCAACATGGTCTGAAATGTTCACTTAATCCAAATCTAGATAAATTTGATAGACAAGAAAAATAATACTTCCAAACAATCCAATAAGCCTCTTAAAATTCAATTAAATATTCAATAATACTTCTGAGAGTTAAAACAAATAGAACACTATAATTTGGAGGCAAACAAATCAGATTTAGATGCTCAAATATTTAAAAGAAAGCAAGAACATGAAATCCAGATAAATTTGAGCAGTCTGCAAAAAGGAACCTTAACTAGAAGATATAAGTGCCCAAAAATAAAAATAAAAATACCTAGATAATCCTAAGATCATGAAAAAACTAAAAAAAGCAAGATTATACAACCAAAACTAATTTAGATAACCAAAATATGGAATGAAAACAAGAACATAAAAATAGTGACAGTTTAGGTGAATCTGAAAAATTATTTTAAACTAATTCAGATAGCCTTAAAAAATTTCTAAAAAAATTTTAATTAACTCTAGGACATCTATAGAATTATAAAATAATTGTTCTAGGAATTTAGAAACTGATTAAGTTGTCCAGAAAAACATTGAAATTTAAGATAAAAAAATTATGGACAGATTCGAGACTTCTAAAAAGAATAGGCTTTAAACCTAAGAAGTAATCTTAAAAAAATCGAAACAAAATCACATAACTTCTAAGAACATTAAGAAAACATAAACACACAATCTAAGAATTTTTTAAACAATCTAAAGTGTCGATAATCAATATCTAACCTAGACTAGAAGAAATAGAACCTGTTTCAATGTAGTAGAGAGATCAGGCTTTAATTTGTCAAAATAACCAACTCAAAAATCGAAATTATGATTAAACAAACACAAAAAATTATTATAATATAAAATATCAGTCTCATGAATTAAAAACTCAAATAAGTGATGATAGGGTTGAGAGAAAACAAAATAGTGCAATAGTGGCAACTTGGAAAAGATGTAGATGTCTTGATCTTTCAATCCTGACTTGAGAGCTTGAAAACGTGGTTTTTTAGTTTGGAGAGGTGTAAGAGACTGATAGGTTCTATAATATGGTGTTTGTGATTTTACATAAATGAATTAGGATTTAGTTTGGATTCAATCTAAATAAGGAAACTTGGAGCCTTTGGTTAGGGACTAAGACAACGGGTGTCTTGGAGTAGAACGGCGCCATTGTACCCTTATGAAGGCCGTCGTTTTACTCTAAACCATGCACACATTTGACTCAATTTAATTCAAAGAAACTCCAAACAGTAACCTAACATGTAATAAGACTTAAAACAACTTTCAAGACATAATATGAGATCATAAAACACATGAACATAGTTTAATTAACTTCACAAAGATGGATTTATAGTGAAATGAAGTTTCATACAACTTAACATGAACTACATCCAATGCACAATCAATAATGAGCTCCTAGATCAATTGGAAAGTGTGTAGAACTTATGATTATAGACAAGACACCCTAACTAAGGTCATGTAGCTTCCATATATTTTGTTCTTCCTTTACCTTCATCTTAGTCCTTTAAGCTTCAAGTTTTACATATGGAATCATCTTGAACTAACCTATCTTTGAATTTCACCCTGCAAACTCAAATCATTAGTAATAATGATTTTTTGTTATCATCAAAACTAAGATTGGAAGCTCCCTTGGTTCAACACATAAGTATCTAAATTAAACATACAAAGACAAGGAAAAGAAAGAAGATAAGAAAAGAGTTTCAACTTGAATGATTTCTCTTTCTTATCCCTAAGTTGGAAAATCTATGGCTTGAGTTATTCTTGAACTTTTGAACTTTTATCTAGTGTTTTTCTTATCATAATAGCTCCTTTTATGTTTTTTCTTTTGCTTGATGTACTTTAAACCCTTCTAAGGCTCTTCCTATGGGTTTTCACTTATTTTTCCCCTGAAAGTAATCTTAAATAACCAAGATCATGTATATCACGCGTGAATGATTTTATTGTGTCTCTTAGTTTCCTGCAATTTTACAATCGTGATTTAGAGTTCCTCATGCAATTCTATAAGATCGTGCTATGTCTCCTGGTTACTTGAAATTGGACGATCATGATAGAGAGTTTCTCACCCAAAAGTGCACTATTGTGCAGATTGCATAATCATGATAGAGAATGTTGTTTTAATCCTAAACTTACATGAATTGTGTTTAAAAACTTCCTACAGCTTCTTCTTCAACTTTTCCTTAGAAGTTCCTTTTTCAAGTTAACATTAAAACACATTAAACATCCCTTTAAACATGAATTAAGATTAAATCCTTCCCCTAACTTAATAATTATCACATAAAACACCAATAAGAACATAAATTTTAGCTTTAAACACATCGCCATTACCCTAAAAACACCTAATAAGATACTTTACACACTAGAAAATACACTCTAATACACACACAAATTAACTTCCCTGCACTTAAATCTTTGCTTATCCTTAAGAAAAATTAAAAACATTAAACAAAATAATATACAAACCATAGGATCATACAACAGTGGTATAGAATTTTGTAAAATTAACTTACTAAGAACATAATTCATTCAAGAAGGTCCAAAATGCTAATTTGTTGCATTCACATTTATACATCTTTGTATTGAATATATACATTAACTAAGATATTGAACCCTATTCTTACATCTATGGCATTTGTAAGGATTCATTAACTCTTATTTTCCCAATTAAAATGTAGGCCATCACTAGGTAACCACTCATAAGAATGTCTTGACCCTTTAGAAGAAGATCAATAGGCTTTCACTTTTAGTGTAACGATTGTATATTCACTTTTAATGATCACATATTCTTTGATGTAAAGAAAAATAATTTATTGTGGATGTCCCTCAATTACTCAACTAGGCTACATTCTTATTGAACTAATGAAGGTTCCAATCATGTTCTTTGATGATGAAAAAACATTATTATTACTAAGTTTTGATGCATTTGTAAGATAGGTAAATGTTTAAAGTGTAAGAACATGTTTATGGAGCCCAGGGTACAAAAGCTTTTCATGAAGAAAATTTGAAAGCAAGCATTGAAATATTAAAGGGAAGATCATGTTAAGAAGAATAATTTTGGATAGTTTTAGGAAAGTGTCTTAGAATGTAAGCTTCCTAAGTTTGATCTTTATCAATGCTTGAAAGGGCTTTCATATTTGCATGGCATGTTTGTATGAATATTTGCATATAGGTTTTGCATAAAATTTTCAGTGATTAACTGAATTTTATGATGGCATTGGCATGTTAGGAATTTTTTTAAAATGTCACATTAATATAAAATTTCATAATTAAGAAGAAACTGTGTGATTTTCTTATAAAGAAGTCCTCTTGATATGTCGAAGTAATTTGGAATATTTTAAAGACTTAGTTGAGTATGTTTAGTTTATTTGTGTCAAGCTTTTACATGAAAATTTTATTTTAAGAAAGTTTAGAAAGTCATTTAAATGATTTTGAAACTTTGAAAAATTTTCAAGTTTTTATGAAAGGCAATAGTATGCTTACTAATTATTTTGAGATGTTTTTAAAAATATAGTTTCTGAATAACCTTCATTTATTATAAACAAAGACATCTATTTATGTTTGAACTTATTTAATAGGTCTTAGTGTCTAAAATCATCTTTGGAATCTTTAAAAACTTTGTTTAAGTTACATTTGATGTTAGAAAAAATTTTGGAATTGTTTGGAAATGTTTTGGCCAAGCTTTGGAAGAATTTTTCACTCCATCAACAGTGGTTATCAACATGGGTTATCATAGGGCTGTTACAGTCATGAAATCCAACATTATGGTCTTTTATAAGACATTAATGTGGGTTTCCTAAATCCTTTAGTGGCACCATTAATAGTTTAGCTAACCTTCATTAATGTCTAATGGCCATTTTTTCATAATAGGTAGTTTTTGTTTCTCTTATATTTTTCACCACTCTAATGTTTATAACTCTAAATCAAGGACTCCATTCACCCCCCAACACTATAAATATCATTCCTAAATACTTCTATCAAATTTTTATGCACCCAAAAATAAGTTTATAAGCTCAAAATTTCAAAAATACCAAAGTTGTCCAAATTGTGCTCTTCATTGGTTCATCTTTGTTTCTCTTATTTCGAATCCATTTTTTGAGTTAGCAAATTTGTATTTTCATTTTTTTTAGATATTCATGAGTTTCCTAGAGCTAACACTTGGATTTTTTTTTAGTAAATTAAAGCTCATAAAGTCACACAAATTCAAGCTTTCTAAGTTTGTATGTTGAGAAACATTGGTATTTTAGCTAGAACATATATATTACAAATTTTGACAGTTTGTATATCAGTATGTTTAATCTAATTTTTGAAGGCATTAATCATGTTGTTATTGCATCAGTCAACCTATTTATGATCTATTGAAGTGTTAATAAACTTGTTGTAAGTCCTATGGCACCCAAGAGGGGGGGTGAATTGGGTATTAAAACTTTTTAACCTTTTTCGCAAACTCAAAA
>JAOXYD010215303.1:0-19706 GCA_028565735.1 Pinacopodium congolense
TTGTTTTTATTTGTGTGTATGTGTATTGGTTTCTGTGATAATTTTATTTGTTTCTATGTTATTTTTTGAGTTTCTGTACTGTATTAGTATGTTGTCTTTTTCGGTTTCTGTGCTGTTTTTATTAGTTTCTGTGTTTTAAAAAACAAGAAACGAAAACGAGAAACCGTAAGGATATTAAACATGGCCTAAGTTAATCGTGTAGTTTATTGTGTGGCTTTTGTAGTAAAGATCATGGGTTCAATCTTCCAGTGAGGTTTTTTTCCCCTTATAATATATATTGAATTTAAGAACTTAACTATTTTTATTTGACTAGAATGATCATCACATCACAATTTTCAATCATATTCAATTACTAGCTCAATATTTAATATACCTAATTTTTTATTAATAATGTCTTTAAAATTAATTTCCAAAATTTTTAAAAAACTCAATTTTTCCTATTAAAAGTGTTCTCAAAATTAAATTTATAAAAAATAAAATATAAGAATAATTAAAAGAAAATGATAATCTCAACATTATCTAGATGTTTAAGTCAATATAACCATGCATGTGTGTGTGTGTATATATATATATGTGTGAAAATACAATTTAAACTAGCAATACTTGTTGTTTAAAGTTATTCTAAATAGCAATAGTTTTTTATTTTTTATTTTTGGCCTTTTTTTAATATGTGACAACAACTTACTATTATCAAGGTTTTTAGTATTATTAAAGTAATATTTTAAAATTCAATGTATTATTTCCAAACCATTACAATCGTATTATTGCCTAAACCTCCTTGTGTTGTAGTGTGGCCTCCGGAAGAAAGGGTACAAACAACCACCATATCACAGGAATCCAACAGATTATCCGTCGCCATCAAAACAAGAGTACAGGATAGTTCATCAAGGATTCACCAGTCTTCTGCTAAGGCTGTTGATGCTAGCTATGCAGCTACTTATCCAAAGCCATACAGTCAGTTAGTGCATCCAAAAGTAGATAAAACTCGGGCTCAGGTAGGTATTTGGATTGTACTGATGATTCAGATCTGGAGCTCTCACAACAGGCTCTTCTCATACCCAGCCGCCATACAAAAGAAATGAAGGCGTTGAAGTGATCGAAAAATCTAACTCAAGAACCTATTTTGACTTGGATAATAGTGGTTATGAAGACGATTTTCCCAGACAGGCAGCTACCAAAAGTCATTCTGGTGTTGGATTTTTTCCGGACGAACAAAAGGCTTACATTGAATAGGAACAAGGGTTATAATTCAATGACGTCGATGCTATTGAAATCTTCATTACATATAGACTATTCTGTCGGAAGGAAAAACATAATCTTTTGATCCTTAGGCTAAAGAAAAACGGCAGTCTCAGGCCAATGGTTCACTTTATATGGGAATTCCTGGCCGGGGGAGATTGACCGAACAAGCGCCTTAAGAGCCAAGTCAGTGTGAGAGGTCCTTGAATTAGGTCGTCCTCAAGGAATTCACATGCTACTAATGCTTAAAAGGTTTCTTCATCCAAATCCAAAAGCTCAGACCTTTTGCCCTAGATCAGCGGAGCAGACGTACTATGAGCCAGTTTTAGGGTCTAAAAACATCATCATTCGGGAAACGAACATCCAGTCCTCCTAAGGCATCCTCCGATAGTGCTCAAATTACGAAATATTCTAGTTCCGCTGGTTTTCCGACCTCCTCTAAGAGTACAACTAATAAAGCCATTCATGTTCACCCAAAACAACCTAGGACTCGTCTACTGCATATTTACATAAAAGTTATTACAGAAGGAAAGTATTATACAATTCTGGTGTTTAATTTCCTCTCATGTCTTTAAAGAAATCCAGACGAACATTGGAACAGAAAAAATGAAACTGTCCATAGATCTCTTGGTTGGCTATGGATTCTTTTTCATCTATTAAGCTGTGCTCATTAGAGTCATGAAAGTTAATATATATCCACTTTCTTCAGGTCGGCTGTATACTTTCCATATATTTTTATTAGTTCGTAAGTAGTCTGAATAGTTTGAGAATGTTGGGAGATTGACATGATGCCATTGGGCTATAAGCTCATTAGTCCGTTACAAAGATTAAGTGCTTACAATAGCTGTGATGTTAATACCCGGAATCTAGTCATCATCAAGGAAATACTTATGAAATTAAGAAATAGATAAAAAGAAAGATTTAAGATTTTAAAATGTAATTAATAGTGAAAAGAAATAAAAATATAGAAATATGTCAAAATATAATATAAAATAAATATTTTATTACAATTAAAATAAAATATTTATTCACAAATAATTAATTGATAATAAAAGTATTAATCCTACTCAAAATCGAATATAATATAAGAAATTTTATATAGTAATAATAATTAAAATTATGTTTTAAAGGAAGTGGTGTCCCATTAGTGTGAACTCTGTTTAAAGAGTAATAAACAACATTTTCATCTAAAATATTTGCATTAAAATCTTTTATCACACTAAAATAAACTATAAATGAGTAATGTGTGAAAATCTTCTATCTTATAATGTATTATATTTTTTATTTTTAAATATGTTTAAAATAAGATAATAACTAATAATCAGTAGATTTTTTATTTAATTGTTATGACAAATGCATTTTTTTCATATGTCATCTTTTTTAAGTTCAATATAATTAAGATTAAATAATGATTCTTTTTATTCAATCTAAAAATCGATATAAATGAATCAATTGTATCATATGTTCTCTACTTACTAAGTATTTTGTTTGAATATATAATATAAACCTAAAAATAAAATTCAATCAATAAAATAAATTTTTTATCTTTATATTATAAGTAATGTAAATAAGGTATTTAAACTTTTGATGCACCAAACAACGATGAATATATTTTAAAACACTCTATTTACATTCAAATTTTAATTTTGAAATTGTTTAACTAAATAGTCTACTAGCAAGTTTTCTTATTGTTAGGATACTTTCACCAAACAATTTCTACAACTCATCTGTATCTTATATTAAAAGCTAATAACAATACTAAAATATATTATTAATAGGTAAAGAATGAAACAAATTATGAAAATTTACCAAGGTGTTTTTTTTTCATCATAAATTTTTTCTTTATAGATAATCTGGCAAAAACCCATAAATCTTCATGATACAAATAAATTTCACTTGTCCCATTTGATTACTCTTCATTAGAAATATGCCTTTGCATACAATCACATAAAAAAGACCACTCATTATATCAACATTTGTGTTGGGCCCTAATGACATCCAAGGAGTTGGGTGAATAGGATAGTGAATTAAATAAGTTTTACTACTTAAAAAATACAACTTAAGAAAGTTATAATATCATAATGATATGGAAGGCCAATTAAATTTATGATCAATAACACAAATAATAATAATGTAAAAAGTGTAAGGAAGAGAAGTTGTAAATTGATTTTATAGTAGTTACACAAACAATACTTACCTACATCTAGTCTCTATGTCTCTATCAAAATTTCACTAAACTCTTTTTTCAATTAAGAGAAGAGAAATCGCCTTGCAACAATCTTGTTCATTTAGGTAAATAGCAACTTCTGTGCAACCTTTCTTAAAAGTGAAAAGCAACTAATATCTTTCGTGAATCAATCAAACATAAGAGAAACAACTCCCTAAATTAACTTTACACCTAAAATGATCTTAACTTAGTTAAAGCAATGCTTTAAGGTTCAAATAACTTAATATTAATGAATGAATGAAAATGTTTTGAAATTCTTTTAATTTGAAAATATTTTGAAATTCTTTAAATGTGTTCTTTTAATTCTCAATATTCATCCATGTTTGTAACAATTAAAAAATAATATATTTATATTCATAGTAGAATTTGGTTAAATCTATTGGTAGAATTCTTAGAACATTATTATGGAAGGGACAAGCTTATGGCACCTACAAGGCCAAGATAAAATGGAGTGGTGTTTGCTTACCAAAGAAGGAAGGAGGTCTAAGGATTCATTCTATAAAAGTCTTTAACAAAGTTTTCATGGCTAGTAGACTATAGAGGATCTTGATGGATAAGGAGTCATTATGTGTACAATAGGTTCATGCTCAATTTCCAAAACAAGGTAGGTTCTGGTCCAGTATTCTTAAAAATAATACCTCATGGACAATATGGAATATAATTAAGCTAAGGGGATTGATTGAAAATATATTGGGCATTGGTACTTACACTAGATTTTAGTTTTTACAATTAGAGTTTGGAAGGAGTACTGGCCAACAATGAACTCCTTTCTAGTATTAGAAGCAGAATCTTAAATGATGCAATAGCTCAGGAAGTCCTAGAGAAGAATTGGCTTAATCTGAATGATGAATGGAAGAGAACGATATAAAACATAACTCTAAACTTTGATCCTTAATTTGTCGGCATAAGTAAAGTATTTTGGAAAAGACACCCTTCTGGTGCATTTACTAGTTAATCTTACAAAGATTGGTTAAGGTCTATAGCTACTAAAATTCCCTGGTATAAGGTAGTTTGGTTTAGGCAAGCAACCCTAAAAATTTCCTTCATCTCCTGGTTGGCAATTAAGGGCAAGTTATCTACCAAAGACAAATTCTTTAGTAATAACCAGATTTCTCATGCATTCTTATTGTGCAATAGATTTCCTGAGTCAATTAGCCATTTATTTTTTAACTGTGACTACATCAATTTTATCTGGCTGAAGCCTTTGGAAGTGGATGGGATATAATGTAGTAATATAGAATGGGTAGACATTGTAGAATAGGTTACCAATCATAGATGGTGCTTCAAAAAGGTAGGCATAAAATTCTACTTAGCTTTTGGCACTATCATCTATTTGCTTTAGAGGGAAATGAATGTGAGATTTTACCAAGACCAAAGGAAACCTTGCTAGCAGCTATTAACTGAGATTAGGAGCAAGGTCTAAGAACAAGTCATCATTACTATTAACAATGCAAATTATTATGGGTATGAAAGTTTTTTCCTCTTTGATGATTTTCAAGAAGCTAGTATCCTTATAGGTGGATCAAATGACACTAATTAATGGATTGGAGTACGAAACATGTGCTAATTTAGGGAATCAACTATAGAAGAAAATATGTAGTATCATGTGAGGATTATTCCAAAGATCAATGTTTGACTTACCTGTGTTGAAGCACTGGATCGTCTATTGGAGGGTGGTTCTGTTGATTGTGTCCTCTAGTGGCTTCCTACTATTGGGATGTCGATGGATTCCACTTATAGGATCCACTCATCTTCAAACATGTAACTAATTGTTAAGAACTAGGATCAAAGGTTTCTAATAACAGACAACGGAAAAAAGCTAACCTTACTTCAAATTTCACAATAAAAACCTATCTTATAGTCTTATGTTCTGTAAGTCTACCAATTAATGGTTTGTTGAAGGAAAGCTTCGAAGTATCTAGATTCTTGGTGAAGATATAGTATCGAAGATTGGATAGATGTAGCTCCCCTATGTGCATTAACTTAATTGTAAGTCCGGTGTAGTTGGGTGAAGTGTTACCTAGTCGATAATGGATTGCTTCTTGGCCTTATCTTTATTATATACACGTAGACATTGCCTGAAGACTTCCTTGCATATTGTTTCCTTATTAATGATTTTTTTATTTTTGAAAAAAAGTTAAAATATAGTTAAAAACAAAGATTAACCTTTGTAATAGTTAGTAACAATTGCATTGGTAGACTATTTAACGTATTAGTCAACCAATATCATAATACATATTTAATATATAGAAAATACTATATTTCAAGTCATATTGGTCATTTACTTAAACACATTAGTTGATCAATATGCTACATTGGTTGACTAATGTGTCAACCAATGTGATAATACAACTAATTATCTAAAATTTTAAAGTTTTAGGAAGCACCAGTCAACCACAGTTATATATTAATTTACCAATGTACACAAAAAACAAATATTGTTCAACTAGTATAATTAAAAATAAAATTTCTAGACTTTTGCAAGTTTTCCAAACTATTAACACCTATTTTTAATAAAAATTTGACTTAAATGCATTTCAAATAATTCTCAAATAAAGAGCTTTTCTTTGAAATTGAAATCTTAATTTCTTTTGATGCTTGAAAAGATTTATGCATTAGTTTTAAAAGATGAAATGCTTATGCATGATAAGCCTCTGAAGTATTAAAATGACCAAGTAATAAGGATATTAAATATTATGATTATATTTGTGAACTTATTAATTTTTAAAATTGATTGGTATTGATTTTATCTTTCACTTGAGTGGATTTGAAAATTGGATATCCACTTTTCTTTGTGGTCTAAATGAGGTGTCTCTTGACTCTAATAATGTATAAATTTGAACAACTTTCATATTCCTATCTTTTAAAGCCTCCAAACAAAAATATTATTAGTAGTAATTATATTTTATTATCATCAAAGTACGAATCAGAATGTCCTTTGACTCAATAATTTATAAATATATCTCCACTATATAAGCAATAAGGATTAAGAAAGTAAACTGCTAAATAGATTCTTTAAGTAACATGCTTATCTTATCACTTGTCAAAAATATCTACATAAGGCTTGTATAATTTCTCCTTTTGCTTAAAAAGATCCATAATTATTTTTAAACTATATATATATATATATAACTTAAAATAGTTTCTCATATGAGCCAACATGTCACAACCTAAAACTGGCACATGACAGATATATGGAACTTGAGAATTGAAGCACTCAAATCACACATAAGCCTGATAGTTAACAAGAAACATTTATGTAATAAGAAATCAAGTAATATTTGTATAATAAAGATCATGTGTGTCAGAAGAAAATGATAAGACATTCAAACTCATGTTACTGTGGATGATAGACTACAAATACAATCAATAGTATAACAAAATATACTTATGGCTAGAATTGCTCATTATTGTAAGCCGATGGTAGCTAGCTTAAAAAAATGTGGTTAAAGGGAGTCAGACCTCATTGAGTAAGTTTTCAAAAGTAATCTATATAGCACTAAACCTCAAGTGGCTATAGAGAGCAATGCATCACTAAAGGTCGAGCCATAAACCTATACTTATAATAACTATAAGACTCTCTTAATCTAAAGAAGCTCCAGGGAGTAATGCATTATCACAAACTAAATATCACTTAACATGTACAAAATTTAACCAAACCATAATAATGTCTCAATTAAGGACCCGACTAAGCGTAATGCATTAATTAAAATCAATTCATATCATATCTTAAATAAGGGAAGCATAAATAATCATAAAATCACTCATAATCATACAAGGGCACATTGGTCCTAATGCATACCCATCAAGTGGTATGTTCTATAGATTTTCTACTCCACTGATCATAAACAATCACACCAAACACATAATCTCATAGGAGCCATAATAATTGCATGTAATATGTCTTAGTACTCAAATCCAACTACAGATGCTTAAGTATCATGATATATATATATATATATATATCTAATTTTACACACAAATATGTACAAAGTGAGCACACCTCCTAATCTAACATGTCATCACCCATACCAGTATTAAATCATACTTAAGAGCTAGTATAAACTGCATATCAGTAAAATAAATATGAACTTACCTAATTGACAAACTCCTCTATCCATACCTTATAACGTTGGTTCTTTAAACTTTTCGTGGCAAGCTCCAATATTATTTTAATTTTTACCTAAATTTTCCATGACTATTAATTCACAAATTTTTAAGAATTTAACTATGGTTCTTAAGGAAAAAAGCGATACACATGATTTCTAGAATTTTTCAAAATTATCTTCATTTTTTCAAAAAAAAAAGTTGCTAAAAAGTATCTTCAGCTGCTAGGATATTTCTCTTGTGATTGACAAAATTTTTAACATCAAAATCTGATAATCTATATGCCTTTTAAAAACTCTAAACGTCTATATTAATTTTTAGTTCTTGCCATAGCCTTAATTGGAATTTCTTTAATCAATTACGATTATGAGGTTTTCTAATAACGATGCCTTAGGAGTTTGCTTCTAGCATCAAAGCGAGCAGGGTGGTGGTATGGGTTGCTAGTAATAGTCATGGAAGATGATGGATTGACAATTGGAATATTTTTCATATTTTCTCTAAAAGATTCATGATAATTATGATATTTTTATACAATGATTTCAATATAATTAGGTCAAGTTTGATAAAAAAAAATCGATTGGTATGGTTATTCAACTGGTTAGGGTCACCAATGATAGTAAACAATGATGAGGATATTTCTATGAATAATAAAAGCTTTTAGGGTTAAAATAAAAAAAGAAGAAGAATATAGAAGGGGGAAAGCTATATATAGAGATACAGGGTATTACGTTTTCATCCATTAAAAAAATTCATGCTCAAATCTATCATAAATCTCTATTGTAAAAATATGTATGAGTATATTTCTTATATCTCGGACTCTGTTTCTCAGGTTTTCTCCTTTGGAACATTATTATTTTCCAATACTATGACTATAAAGATCTACCTTGACTGTAGCTGGCACACCTAAGAATCTAACATTGCTACTATCTCCTCTTTATAAGTTCGGTCTTTACTCACCTCCATATTTAGCAACTGGAGTATGTGAGAAAGAATAGTAATTTATTTATGAAGTATGAAGATATGGAGTACTGGGTAGACTTGTGATATATATAAGGGCAACATCAATTGATATGCCATGTTTCCAACTCTCTTTATTATCTCGTAAGGCCTAATGTACCTTGGAAATAAATTTTCTCTCTTTCTAAACCCCATCACTCCCTTTATCAGAGATATCTTTAGAAATACAAAATCTGCGACTTAGAATTCCACTTCCTTGCATTTTAGATACACATAGATCTTCCGTCTAGTGAACACTATCTCTAATCTTTGTCTAATTAATGAAATCTTTTCTTATGTGATCTTGATTAATTTCAAGGCCTTCAATTACCTTTCACCTACCATCTTCCAACACATCGATCATCTATATTTCTATATGTACAATGCTTTAAGATTCCATCTCAATGCTATTATGATATTATTTTAAGTGAAATCGATTAGAGGCAAGCGTGAATCTTGACTATTATAAAAGTTTATTGTGCACATCCTCAACAGATCTTTCAGCATCTGAATCATCCTTTTAGATTATCCATCAATCTAAGGATGAAATGCCATGTTGAAGTCCAATTTGGTGTGCAGTGCCTCTTGTAACTTACTCTATAATCGAGACATGAATCGTGATCATCGATTAGAAACTATTAATATAGGCACTTTGTGGAGACACACTATCAGCTTAACGTACACTTGTACGAGCTTAGACACTGAGTAAATAGTTTTCTCTAATTAAAAATGGGCCGACTTCGTTAAGTTATCTACAATCACCTTAATTAAGACATATCAGTTACTGTATAGGATAGGCCAAGTATGAAATCATTGTGATCCTTTCCTATCTCCTCTCATGGATTAGTAATGGTTGCAATTTTATTGAAGGTCTTTGATGTTCCACTTTTACTTATTGAAATTTTAAGCATCTAAAGATATATTAGCTACATCCATCTTTATACCACCCACCAATATATGTCTTTCATGTTATGACATACTTTGGTGGAACCTGAGTGTACATTCTATAGTAGTGCACTTCCTCTAAGATCTCATCCTTCAAGTTTTCTACATTTGGAATGCACAATCTATGGTGAAACTCCTCTTAAAATCTTGGAAAGGGTGGAGAGATCATAGGAAAGGAAGGTGTTGTTCTTTGGTTGAATTAATTAAAAATGGGAGTTCTTTAAACAGATATTACTTCGAAAACCAAAATGATATTAAGCGAAAACTAACATGACAAAAGGTAAGTGCACCTGTCGAACAAGTAATAAAGTGGAGTAATTTTAAGACTCCAAGTATTGATCCCACGGAGAAAAACGGTGTTTTTTAGTTAAATACCAGATTAATTTGATTACAATTATTCAAGAAATTTTAAATTAATTGATTAAAAAGATAAAATTACTAAGCTATCCTAATTTTCCTAATTTTGCTTCAAACCTTTACAATTTTGAATTATAAAATAATTTATAAAATTACTGAAAATTATAAACTTATGGAATCCAACTCAAGATTAAGTGATTAATGAATTAATTGAACTTAAAACAAATTCAAAGGCGGATTAGAGTTCCTTCACTAACTCAAGAAAAAGTTATGGTTAAGACTTATGCCTTTTTTCCATTAAACTTAGTTTAAAGTTTGGTTATGCTTTAGATCTAGCCAATGAGATTTAATTCGAGAAGGTTGATTTCTGGATTTGTGGTCTCAGATCTCTAACTCTCACAAATAATCAAATTTTTGTCATTGTTTGATTGATTTATGTTGTTTATTGATTTTTCCAACATCCTAGGTAGATTTCTTAGAACCTAAATTATATTTCACTTTAATCCTAGGTGATCAGGCCAAAATCAGAACTTTAAGATCTTCAATAAACAAAATCAAACCTTACTACATGCCTTTAAACTCTCCTAAAACATTAAAACACAAATCTAAAGCTAGAAAATAGATTTAAGCACACATAATCATCAAAGCATAGAAAATATGCATCTTAAGCCACTTATTTTGATAGATCTACAAATATAAGCTGAAATAAGTAGTTTAAAACTTACGAAACATGTTTAGAAAGCTTCTGGACAAGTCTTAAACTTTTTAACTTGATCTAGACATCAACATAGCTTAGAAATCCACAAGATCTTGTAAGAACATTTAAGAATATAAATAGAAGAACATGAACTTTGATTAATCCAGAAAATAGGAGACAATAAGTAATAATTCGAGTTAGGAAACCCCTATGATGGTTTAGAAACTCAAAGACACGTCTTAGCTTCAATCTCTAACAAACAGCAACCCAAAATACACAATATAACTCAAATTACAAGTATTTGAAGGCTGAAACATCTAAGAAAATCTAAGACAGAAGCAAGGGCTTCTCTATCTAATGTTAGATTTGGATGATATACTATTGTTACATGTTATTTTGTTTTTTCTTGTGTTATGCAGCCTCTAAAGTCTCCCACATGTACTCGCTAACAAAGGGGATAAGATAGGAGCATGTTATAGTGGCAATTGTGGAGATATAAAGTTGGAATTGTTGACTGCACCTATAATGGTGAGCTGCACCGATGGACAACAGCGGGTTAGAGGGTGTCGTTAAGGGTCGAATTATGTCTCTTAAACGGCACCTTGATCATCCTTTAACATGACCCTGCCAGAGTGTCATTGATAGACTGAATTAAGGTGAATTTTTCTCCTTTTTACTCCAATCTTCATCATCAAACTCCATATTAAAAATTAAACATAATAAAACATAAATTTAACAATTAAGCACTAAATTAAGGGTTATAATGTAACAAATTAACCATTAAAACGCTATCAATTTTACCCCTAACAATTCTTCCACACTTAAGCATTTGCTTGTCGTCAAGAAAATTAATTCATCATCAATTTCATAATAGGATATAAAAATAGGAAAATTCGATTCAAAATTAATACTGCAATTATTGAAAATATTTTCTTAATCCTTTAAAAATATTGACACATGGAAATGTTATAAGATTAATGAATCATATCAAATCGAAAATACATTTAAATCATTTCATTCTTTTTCAAACTTCAACCTAAAACTAAAAATCAATTCCATATGTGCAAGGCAAATAAACTGAGTTTAATGCATTATCTTTTCAACACTTCTACATCCTTTAAAATAAAAATTAATTAATCACCTAATTAATTAAATTTGTAATCAAATTAGTTGAAAGGTCATTTCAGTCTTTTTACGTGAAGGTGAACATTTTGTCGTGAGCAACCCCCAGTTACTCAATTATGTCATAGTAACTCAACCGACTATTAATCTCACTCATAACTTCAAATCTTATATACATATATATTTATTAATTTCTTTTTTTCTTTTTTCTTTTTTTCTTTTATTTTTTATATACACATATAAAAGATTAGAAATCAGAGGAGTGGTTCTACTTACTTATTTAACTAATTAAGTATTTTTTCTTTTTTTGGGGTTAATTCTAGTTCTTTTTCTTTAAATGATAAAAACACCTTTAAAGAAGATACAAATTATTCAGAAAGTTCATTTTATATGTGGAATATCATTCTAATCATTAGATATCTACCTTCCAAATTATGAAATGAGTTAAAGGCATTTAGTTATTAATAATCAAATTAATCAAATAATATTTCAAAATGCCAAAATAATTAAATTCAAATGAAAGTATGAACAATAAGAAGGATCAAAATTGAAAATAAATTCACAATTTATAGAGTGAATTTATGACTATGATGAAAAATTACTATGAAACAAACAAAACTCAAGTGAATAAACATATCAATATGATAATATTCCTTCCCCAAACTTAAACTAAAAATTGTCCTCAATGTTTAAAATAGAAAATGAAAAGCATAATATAGGAGAGAAGGGAAAGAAATACACTCGTTTAATATAGACTTGAAGATCCGTTGGTGTAATGGAATGGACGTGCAAGAACTGAACTCATAAGAAAAACAACATAGAACAATAGCTACAAGAAGCTCTACTCATATAAATATGAAAGTCAAATATATCAAAGAGCAACGTATATCAAAAACAATCATCAGATCTAACTGAAAAACAATAGAAACCTACACTACAAAAGGGAAACCTATACTACTAAATTGAAACAACTGAAACAGCCGAAACAACAAAATGAATAACTAGAAGAACTAAAAAGAAGGGTTATTGGCATCTGGTGATCGCTGATAATCCTTGAGACTCCTAACTCGGGCAGTCAACTCATGAACCTGATACTGAAGACTGTCAAATTGAAGAGACATCTCAGAGAATAAGGATGATCGAAACTCTAAAAGCTTAGAAATAAGACGACTCTCCATGTTAATCAGGTACTGCATCATAGTAACCTGAGGATTGTTTGAAGCAGTTGGCGGTGGTGGAACTGAAGTAGCAACAAGCGAGTGTGGGCAAGGAGTAAGAATGCTCAGAGTGGCCTCAGATGAAGCCTCACCTATATCCTCATGAATCTCGAGCTATGCAGCATCAACTGGTGGATACTCACCCTCTTGAATTCAGCGTCATTGGCCTCCTTGATATGTAAAGTGTCATAGGTTAAGCACACTTTAATTGATTATGTTATGACAAGTATGATCATCAAGCTGTAAAGAGTTTAAAGGAACTCCTGCATCCCTAAATATCCTCGTCAATAAGCAAGGAAAACAGAAGTTTTTGATGGGCCTCATAATCTTCACCACATCCCTCATGGATAAAATAACAAATCTAGTTAACAGTAATCCCAAGATAGCACCTAATCCATGCAACAACTTATATAATAGATACACATCTATATATCTCATCTCATTCAGTCTACTAGCTCGAGGAACAACATTATGACTAATAACTGCAACAATAATCCTCTCTCGAGCCTCTAAGGCAGCAGTAATGTATCATCTAGCATTCCTAGTTAGACTTAAGGCATCTCTAGTAGTAGTAATAAAAAAAGATGGGTCTAAAGAGATTGTATCTCCATGAAAAGTGTCCCTAGCCTTAACAAATATGTCTCCCTCGTCTGGTACTCCTAATAATGCAACTATAGAAGCACAAGTAATATGGATAAGAATACCTCGTACCATCGAATGTTTCTCGATCGTATTAGCCTCGTCCTTATCTTCAAGTTCGCAAAGAACTCGTGAGCCAAATCAAGGTAGAACGGACTAGCAAGCGTGATAACTGACTCCCATCCTAATGTCCGAAAGACACCAGATATGTCTAAATGAGCTTCCAAATATGGATGGATTGGATGCTTAATGATGAAATCGTTCCTCTGATGTGCCTCGAATCAGTCGAAATTCTCTTGATTTGTGAATTTAATAGGGTCGAAAGACAATCTCTTCCTCTTTGGCACCATTTAACTTGAAACTATTCAATAAACATGTACAAAAAAGTCAAAAAATGGTAAGAAAAAGTAGAAAAATTTCCAACGAGGGTCACCAAAATATTTCTTTTTGATCGAAATATTTTCAATTTTCTGACAACGATAAAATTGCATGAAATTGGTATCAAAAGAAAGCTAATAAAATTTGGAACACAATGATACCAAAATCCAATCAAATGGATGCCTATATTGAGTGAAAATTGAAAAAGAATATCTTAAATGGAGAAAAAGATCCGAATATTTCAACGGTAATTCTGAAAATTTTGTTGATTTTTAGAATAAAGTGATGGCAGAACCTTGTAGAAGAGAGGAAATGCGACAAATAGACACCAAGAATGTTTAATTTGGTTAAGAAATGAGAAAAGTATGAGGTTTTGAAATTAAAGAGGCGAAGAGGGTTTTACAAGGGTTGAGAGGTAGGAGATGATGAATAGTAAAACTGCATTGTTTTATCACCAAATTCAACCTTCAACGACACCCTTTCATCCTATAACGGAGCCATTATAGGATGAATAGCTTGTCGTTAATGGTCCATAATTGAACGCATCAATGGTGGCTTGCTCATCCCTTAACGATAGGCTTGCAGACCACCGTTATAGGTCTGTTTACATCTTCGAAAGCCTAATTTTAATCCAATTTCACTTCAAAATTCTTCCAAACTCAAGTCCTAACAACATGGATTGGATTATTCATCAAATTGCGTTAGAATTTAACTTTAAAACACTCTTAAAACCAAATCCCACACTAAACTAAGGATAGACTAAAAAAAACATACCAAGCTTAATTCAAACATACTTAAAAGGCTTCAACACATTTATTGGAATTAAAACACACTAAATTAAAATCAAAAGAACAAAAATTAAAGTTGGGTTACCTCCCAACAAGCACTTCTTTAAGGTCTTTTAGCTGGACCTTAAGGTTAAAGAATTTTACGTCTCTTCCTTGGTCCAGAATCTATCAAATTCAATTCATTCTCCTTGTAAAACAATGGCCTAAATTGTGAATGGTTTTTAAAGGATTTGAAATAATTGTATCAATTAACCATTGATCCTTAATGAAACACCAATCATGACTTTGAAAATACTATGGTAAAAAGTCTTGAATTACTATAGTTAGCCTTGAATTGAAAGCATGAACACCAATGAAATCAACAAACTCCAATGTTTTCTCACCTTCAACCTCATTTTGCTTAACAAATGCATCATGATTAACATAATTAAGAATCTTCAAAACATTGTCTTCAATTTGAGATTCATCCTCAACACCAATGAAATCAACAAAAATATTTTCCATTTGATCATCTAATTGGAAGGTACAAACACTTTCTTCAACTTAAACAACTTCATTTTCACTTTCAACACTTTCTTTATAATCATTAATCTTCACCATATGATTTTCAAAAGGAATTGGAAAATCATCATCACTATCCATAACATAAAATTCTAATTCCGATTGCTCTCTTTCAACAGATGGAGTTAGATTAATAGATGTGATTGTTTTATCAATAGTTCTCTCAAATTTGGATAAGAACTTTCTGACTCTTGAACTATGGATTGATTTTTGGCTAAATGTTCAATTAATTGAGATACATCGAACAAGGGTACCCATAATTTTTGAAACAATTGAAAAGATCTCCTAGATGAAGCATCTAATCTTTATGGATATGGAATCCTAGGTTGGTATTGTTGAACATTTGAATCAGCACATAACCTAAGTGAATAATTTCCATTTCCAACTTCTTTCACTTCTTTGATTCCTTCCATCACTTCTCTTTCATTCACATCCTCCTTTTCATAATCCTTTGGTACAGTAATGACCATAATATACTCTTCAAAAGAAGGTTTAGACATAAAAGGTAAGGATTGAAGTAACTGCTCATCTAATAATCGAACAATCTGACCTACTTGAGTCTCCAAATTCTTAATTGAATCTTCATGGGATTGCATCCTAGACTCATTTCTTTGAATATACTTCATCACTGTATCTTCAATATTAGAATTTTCTTAACCAATTAGATTAGAAAGAAATTTAATTTGAGGATTAACAGGGAATTTTGGTAGTTATAAATAGGGTATCTTTCCTTAGAAGGGTTATAAAAGTCCAATCCTTGCCTAGTGTAAGAATAATGGTCTTTGTTAGAATCAAAGGTACAAGAGGGTTTTATTTGACAATCTTTAGAAACATGAAAGGAACTGCCACAAGAATCACAAACCATAGGATATTGAAACACATCATTACCAAACTGAGCTTGTAAATCTTCCAATTGCTTGTTACGGTATACCAATGGAGCTTGAAAAATTGAGGTTTCATTAATAGCATGAGCTCTAAATGGTTTCCTACAAGAAGGCTCAAAAGTGTATTGAAAGCTATTAGAAGCCATGTCCTCAATCAATTTGTGTGCTTCACTTGAGGTTTTACTCATCAAAGTTCTTCCAGAAGTAGCATCTCTAAGACTATGAGGGGATGGTATAAGTCCTAAGTAGAAAATATGCACTTGCTCACAAATACTGAAGTTATGCATCGGATATTCAGTAAGTAGCTCTTTAAATCGATCCTAAGACTTATACAAACTCTTGCCCTTATATTGCTCAAAAGATGAAATCAAAATTTTCAATTTAGCTATCTTAACTAGGGAAAAGAATTTAGTTAAAAAGTGATTGGCAAGATTATCCCAAGTTATGATGGAATTAGGTAGAAAAGTGTTCAACCATGTGTGAGCCCTTTCTTTTAGAGAAAAAGGAAATAACTTAAGTTTGAGCGCATCATTTGAAATTTCAGAATTTTGATAGAGATCATATATGTCCAAGAAATTGCTTAAATGATCAATTGGATTTTCCTAAGATAAACCACTAAATTGAGAAGACCTAATTATGAAAATGAGAATATGTGAAATTTTGAAATCATCTGACTCTATCCTAGGTCTAACAATGCTAGACTTAGGATCGCTCTTAGTTTGCATAACCAATTCCAATATAGTTGGTTCTTTTTGGGGTTGAAAAACCAAGTTCTCATTATGATCCATTTCTACATTGAATTTATTCTTGTTAAACATGTAATCATGATCAACACAAGCTAAGAATCAAACCCAAAGAAATAAAAAGCAAATCAAAATACAAAAGAAAATAAAAACAAACAAACAAACTTAAAAGACTATATACAAAATGTATATCCTAGAGTAATTGACACCAATGTTTCTAATATTAACTAAAACATATCAATTATTCCCCAGAAACAGCGCCAAAAACTTGTTATTTGTTGGTTGAATTGATTAAAAATGGGATTTCTTTAAACTGATTTTACTTTGAAAACTAATATGATATTAAGCAAAAACCAACGTGACAAAATGCAAGTGCACCTATCGAACAAGTAATAAAGTGGAGTAATTTTAAGACTCCAAGTATCGATCCCACGAAGAAAAACTTTGTTCTTTAGTTAAATACTAAATTAATTTGATTACAATTATCCATGAAATTCTAAATTAATTGATTAAAAAGATGAAAAGATAAAATTACTAAACTATCCTAATTTTGCTTCAAACCTTTACAATTTTGAATTATAAAATGATTTATAAAATTACTGAAAATGATAAACTTATGGAATCCAGCTCAGGAATAAGTGATTAATGCATAAATTAAGCTTAAAACTAATTCAAAGATGGATTAGAGTTCCTTCATGAATTCAAGATAAAGCTATGGTTAAGACTTATTCCTTTTCTCCATTAAACTTATAAAGTTTGGTTATGCTTTAAATCTAGCCAATGGACTTTAATTTTAAGAAGGTTGATTTCTAGATTTGAAGTCTTAAATCTCTAACCCTCACAAATAATCAAAGTTTGGTCATTCATTGATTGATTTATGTTATTTGTTGATTTTTCCAGCAATCTAGGTAGATTTCTCGAATCCTAAATTATCTTTCACATTAATCTTAGGTGATCAGGCCAAAATAAGAACTTTAAGATCTTCAATAAACAAAATCAGACCTTATTACATGCCTTTAAACTCTCTTAAAACATTAAAACACAAATATAAAGCTGAAAAATGGATTTAAGCACACATAATCTTCAAAGCATAGAAAACATCCATTTAAAGCCACATACTTTGATAGATCTACAAATATAAGCTGAAATAAATAGTTTAAAAGTTACAAAACATGTTTAGAGAGTTTTTGGATAAATCTTGAACTTCTTAACTTGATCTGGACATCAACACAACTTCGAAATCCACAAGATCTTGTAAGAAAATCAAAGAAAATTCAAGAATATAAACATAAGAACATGAACTTTGATTAATTAAAAAAATAGGAGACAATAAGTAATAATCTGAGTTAGGAAACGCCTATGATAGTTTAGAAACTCAGATACGCATCGTAGCTTCAATCTCCAACAAATAACAACTCAAAATACATAATATAACTCAAATTACAAATGTTTAAAGCCTAAAACATCTAAGAAAATCTAAGAGAGAAGTAAGGACTTCTCTATCTAATGTTAGATCTGAATTCCCTAAAGTTGTTACATGTTGTTTTATTTTTCCTTGTGATATGCAACCTCTGAAGACTCCCACATATGCTAGCTAACAAAGGGGATAAGGTAGGGATAAGGTAGGAGCATATTACAATTACAATTGTGGAGATATGGAGTTGGAATTGTTAACTGCTCCTATAACGACGGGTTGCACTGATGGACAACAACGGGTTAGAAGGTGCTATTGAGGGTTGAATTATGTCTCTTAAATGACACCTTGATCTTCCTTTAACGTGACCCTTCCAGGGTGTTGTTGATGGACAGAATTAAGGTGAATTATTCTCCTTTTTTCTCCAATATTCATCATCAAGCTCCATCCTAAAAATTAAACATAATAAGACATACATTTAACAATTAAGTACTGAATTAAGGGTCATAATGCAACAAATTAACCATTAAAATTCTATCAATTTGACCCCTAATAGAAGGCTCAACCCATCATGGAAGAAACCCAACCAATTCATTTAGGGACTACAGACGAATGTAAGAGGTTAGCGATAGGAATCACTTTGATTTGGCTCTCAAAAAACGAACAAGCCTAATAGACCTTTTAAAAGAATACAAGGATGTCTTTGCATTATCCTATGATGATATCCCTAAACTCAGCAGAGTTTGCTACATTTGGAATTAACAATCTTCCATTCATCTACAAGATGCCTCCTACATCAATCTTAAAATTTGTGTGGCACCCTTCTCAAAATTCGTACATAAGCTTCTATAAGTTAGAGTCTTGGCCGTGAACAACCTTGATCTCGTTTAGCAACACTGAACACAATATGATATTAGCTAGTAGTACTCCTAAATTTGAAATATAAAATTATGCAATCTTAGTCCTTTAATAGTTCCATCCACTTTTTTGTCTCATATTTAAAATCTTTTATTGGAATATATTGTACTAAGGTGGTTCCAATCATGTGTTTTGATGATAATAAAACATTATTATTACTAATGTTTAAGTTTTTAATGCTTTTATAAGATAGGTCAATGTTTAAAGAGCAAGAATATATTTATAGATCTTAAGATAGAACAGTTCAAGCATTGGATGATCAAGAATGGATAAGGATTGAATATCAAGTGATGATCAAGAATGAAAATCAAGTTTAGTTTAGGAAAAGGGTTTAAGGTGTAAGTGTCCTAAACTTAATTCTTAATCAATGCTTGAAAAAGGCTCTCATATTTGTATGATACATTTGCATATAGGTATATAAGAGTTGAATTGTGATTTTAGTGATTAATTTGATTTGATTATGGCTTTGGAATA
>JAOXYD010215337.1:0-19705 GCA_028565735.1 Pinacopodium congolense
TCCATATAAAAGATTTAGTTAGATATATTTTCATTTATGTTTCATATGGTTTAAAATTATATAACAATTAATATATTGTACTTTGCATATTGTTTAATATAATTTGAATAATATTTATATGCATAAATAATTGTTATTACAAAATCAAATATAGTTAAAATCAAAAGTACTTTTTATTTTTATATTACCAAACAATCTAATCTATTAAACTATTTAAAAAAAGTTCTTTTTTAAATGATAGTCGAACAGTCAACTGAAATTTTAGAAAAACTCTTCTAAGAAAAAATGTACAGAAAAAAGCTTTACTAACAAAAGCTCTATTGATATAAGTCTATCTAAGCAGACACTAAAGCTTCCCAAAGCTTTTCCAAGAGGCATTGAAAATCAAAGACAAAAAGTGAGAGAGGAGTATTCAACAGTAGCTTAGGTGACTCCATCCATACGGCAGTTCTTTATTGGTGTTTGAAAGTCTCCTTAGTCAGGTAGTTTAGTCAAGATGTGCAACGAGTTGCACTCCAATTTGTGCTTATATGGTGGTCTCCATGTTTCTTTACAGCAGGCTCAAGCATCATGTAAGACGGGATCGACTACATACACGACGATCTAGGCCTTTAGACGCGGTGTTTCATTAAAACAAGTCACAAAACATTAGTAAATTATTCAGCTTCATCCTTCATCCCTAGCAGTTGTCAAGGGATTATAAATACAAGGACAAACATGATGAATGAAGGGAGAGTCACTTGGTAAAAGAAAAAAAGTCGACAGATTGAGAGAAAGGTGTTCTTAGTGTCGCTAGTTCGTTTTTTTGTTCCTTTTTAAGTAGCTTTTAATGTAGTTTTTATTTTCTTTTGTTTAATCTCTGAAATGCTACTGGTTTGGAGCTCTCAAGAGCTTGCAGGTGGATTCAAGGATAGGATTTCAACTGACTTAGATCAATTTTCGGTTGTATTTCCTTCTCTTGTTTTCCTATTTGTATGAACTCTTATTTTTATCAATGGCTATTCACTTTTATGTTATATTTTGGTTTCTATTGATGATTTTGTATTCTAAATTTGTCTGGTTAGGGTTAGGATTTAATAGGTTGTGTGTTTGTAAGAGGGATTTTGTCTAATTAAAGTGTTTAATGTTTAATCTTACTTATAAGACCATCTTAATTAGATCTTTAAATGATTAAATAATCCATGACCATAAACTTTTGATTATTGGAAGATTAATTAGGTGACATGATTAAATCTAGATGTTAAACTGACTTTAGAATATTTTCTGAGGGTCTTAGGATTAATGAACTTGATTTTAATCGTCTTGAAATTAATGCATTCTATTCTTGTTTGTTTGTTAGATCAAGATAGATGGATTGAGTTTAGAAGAGAAGAGATGTTTCCATGATCATTAGTTATGTCTTGCATCAGTGATGTATGGCTTAAATCTATCCAACGTTGTGTTCTTGTTTTCTTAACACATTGAATTTGAAGCCCTAGTTAATTTATCATTTGTTTTACTCCTATTCCTTTAGCTTATGTTTAGATTGAGCTTTTTTTATGTCTATTTTTATTTTTGTTTGTTCCTTTTATCTCCTTAATCAATCAACTTTAGAGTTCTCTAGATAATCGTACATTAATTTACCTAGTTTTACACTCAGATTCTTAGGGAGAACGATACTCGGGTTTTACTTCATTTTATACTACTTGTTCACAAGGTGTATTTGCCTTTAGTTAGTCTAAGATTAAATTGATTAAAATTATATGTTGTTTAGACCACATGAAGTTTTTGGTACCGTTGCCGGAAAATCTAGTTTGTTAATACTAGATTTATTGGTGTTGTTTGTGAGATCCCATATCGATTGAAAAGGGGAACGAAGTACATCTTATAAGGTTATGGACACCTCTCCCCCTTAGACGCATTTTTCCTAAGTCCACATGTAGACGCGATACCAGGGTGGAAAGTAAAACCATGCGAGATGGCGGTTGAGGCTTGCGACCTCTCGACCAAAGCGAACAATATTTGGGCTGCGTACTCTGATACCTCTAAGATGTGTTTTAGGGGAGGCTTTAAAAGCAAAACTGTGCAGGTCAAGGGCCCAAAGTGGACAATATCTGTGGGCGAGTGGTCTGGGTTATCAGAGCTAGTATTTGAGCCGTTGTGCCAGCGAGGAAGCTTAGTTCTAATGTGGATGGATTATAAGATCTCACATTAGTTGGAGAGGGGAATGAAGTACGCCTTATAAGGGTATGGACACATCTTCCCCTCAGACGCGTTTCCACTAAGGCCGCATGTCACTGTGATGCCAGGGTGGAAAGTAAAACCGTGTGGGATGGCGGTTGAGGCTTGCGACTTCCTGATCTAAAGCGGACAATATCTGGGCTGCGTACTCTAATACCTCTAAGAATTATTTCCCCTGAGGTTGCGTGTAGACGCGATGCCAGGGTAGAAAGTAAAATCGTAAGGGATGGCGGTTGAGGCTTGCGACCTCCTGACCCAAAGCGGACAATATCTGGGTTGCGTACTCTAATACATCCAAGACATGTTTTAGGGGAGGTCCTAAAAGTAAAATTATGAGGGTCGAGCTCCCAAAGCGAACAATATTTATGGACGAGTGGTCTGAATTGTTACATTGTTTATTTTAAACTTTGTTTTCTTTGTGTGATCATAGGCAAGCGCTGGCATGGATATGTAAGACTATCTTGACTACCTGTGGTATGACAATGTCGTGGCTTCAGTCGATGAGAGAAGAACTGAATGGATGTCTCATGAGCACCATAGGAATAACACCTACAAATATCATGAGACTCAGCATCCAGATCACTTCTGGACTGATCAGGCTTACCATAAACAACAGAATGAAGAATCAAGATTGAGCAAGCTACTTATAAGCAAAATGAATAAATATTGTAAAAATATGACTTATATCATGTGTGCAAAAAATACCATGAAATGGATTAATGTAAGTCTCAAGGTCTTATTATATTGTGTAGAATTAATGTAAGTCCAAAAATCTCATCTTATATTGTGTGAGATGCTAGAAGTTGAGACGAAACTTATTATATGCTCTTATAACTCTTGTTAATTCTTAGTAATTAAATTTAAGGATTGTTATTTTAGTTTGTTACCAAAAGATCATGTAAGATATGGTCTTATGGAATAATGTTATAAAAGTAAATTAAATTGGATTAAAAAGAGAATTGAGAATAAAGGAAGGTCATTTATTTTGATCATTTTATCCACATGAAAAGTATTTAAAGATAATTATCGTCTTTTTAGTATAAAAATTGACATACAGTTATAATATAATAAATTAAATGAGATCAAAAGAAATTGAAAATGTAAGATATAATCTAGGATATAGTATATAATATCTACCCAAGAATACATAAGTCATATGATCGATTTATGAATCGAGATGTCATATACTTTTAACATATATATGATAATATATTCTCATCGTATGTTAGTCATAGTGATTATTAGACAAATATGAAAACTACAAAATTTTAATTAGATTAAAATTTATCATATATATATATAAGTGGAAGATGATAAATGATACCCTCATCATGAATTAACTATGAAAAAAAATTAATATTTTGAATTTAAATAAATAAGACTTTAAATTCAAAAGAAAGATAAATTTTGTTATCAAAACAATTGAAGTTTCTCTACAAGAAGAAGAAATAATTTTTTTCTTAAATCCTTTAACCAATAAATTTCAGATTTTTTCTAAGCGTTGGTCCGGCGAAGGCTAAGCCTTGTTGGGCTCCTCTACTCCTCTTGATCTCCTCCCTCCCCATCTTCTCCTAACCCTCCCGCTTTCCCCCTCTTCCTCTTCTTCTTTCCCCTTAACTCATTTCCTTGCCCTTGTAAATCCAGATCTTCTCCTACCTCCCCTCCTTTTCTCCCCCCAAAACCCATTTCCTTGCCTCTGCAATTTTTTGCCTCCTTCCCCTTTCCCCTCCTTCATGGCTTCACACTTTAACTTTAACACCAACCTTTTACCCCCTCCAGGGCAGCCCAATCCCCCAAACTAAACTAACTCCCCATTCCCAACCTCTTGTAGTGGAAATGTCCTGAGATGTTTCCAAAAAGCGAACTTGGCTCTAAGTCCTTAGGGATGACTCCTTTACTGTCCTCCTTTTCAAAGAGAAAACAGAATGATTGTTGCCTCTAGATGTCCTTAAAGAAGGTGAAAAAAAATGGGAGGTGTCGCTAATTGGTTTCTTTCTAGGTAAAAGACCTCCCTAGCGGCTATGAATTACTGGCTTAAATTTACTGGAAACATAGTGGTCTATTGGAAGTTTTGATGAACAAAGCCAACATATTTTTATTTCAATTCATCACTAAAATTCAGGCTCTGAAAGCACTAGAAACTGGCCCATGGCACATCGGTAGCCAACCTATTTTTCTTCAAGTCTGGCAGCCTAGTAGATTATGACAAAATCTCAAGCAGACTAAGATTCCAATTTGGTTAGGTCTGCATCATGTTCTGATCGAGCTTTGGACCATTAATAGGCTAAGTCACTTGGCTAGTTTCATGGGTACACCCATCTATGTGGATGGGCCGACAGCAACGACTAAATGAATCAATTACCCAAAGGTATAAGTTTTGATTGATGCTTACCAAACACTGCCTAATTTTATTCTTATACTCCATCTGAATGTTAATGATGAGATGATTGGGGAGTTAGAAGAAATTAGTTATATTTGGAGACCTCAAAAACCTTAACAAAATGTGATTTGGTGGCCCATGAGAAGGAAGTTCATTTGAGGAGGCTATAAGGAACTAATGGAAATTTAGGAAGTTGGAAATGAGCAAATAAATGGCTTGACTCAGACTAACAAAGCATAGGGCATAACTCCTTGAGACCCCTTGTTTGCTAATTGTTCTGGCACATTAGAAATTGATGGTGACACTTTGAACTCCAACAGTGTAGCTGGATTCATGGATGAGCAACAGAACCTGTAGGGCCCTAAGTCCAACCCTGCTCACTTAGTCCCTCTAGAATCCAACCCTAAGTCTAACAGGCCTTTTTTGGTTTGCCTTTTGTTTCTTGTTTTTAAAAACACATAAACCAATAAAAATAGCACATAATTGAAAAAGACAACATACTAATAAAGTACAGAAACCCAAAAAATAACACATAAACCAATAACAATATTACATAAACCAGTACACATACACAAAATAAAAATAAAAAATAGAAATAAGAAGTGATACTAAACGTACTCTCTTTGATGACTCTAAGGTTACCTCTCAACTTACCACTGGGGAAGATGATCCAATTCCTGTCAATGGAACACAAGCCCCCAAGCAATGCCTCCAGTAGAGGAAGCTAGGGATGCTTTTGATTATGTAGCCCAATTAGATGAGGCATTTAAGACCAATGAGGCATGGCCTCTAAATAAGGCAAATAATTAGAAACATCAGGAGGTCACCCTACACAATCTCCTCAGACCTCAACTAGGCACATAAAGTCCTCGAAATAAGGGTAAGTCATCTGAGGTAAGTGAAGAATTTAAACCTGCCTCTAAGATGAGATCAAGTCCGAAAAAGAAAGGACCTTCCTCCTTTCCTGATTAAAGGTCCTTTATAGTTTGGAATGTCAAAGGGATAAATTGTCCAATAAAATGCTAGCTCTTAGTGATTTTATTTTGGATAATAAACCTATCTTCATGGGCTTTTTGGAAATTAAACTCAAGGAGAATGCTAGTAAAATGCTGAAAATTCTTAGAGGTCCTTAGGAAATCTTGACTAATTATGATTACCACTACAATGGTAGAATCATTGTCATTTTTTACCAAAGCAGAATTGAACTCTTGGTCTCTCAATATGTAGTTCAATACATCCATTAGAAGCTTCCTATTAGGCAAACTGATGTTGTTTTGCATGTCACTTATGCTTATGGCTTCAATCTAGCTCTTCAGCAAATCCCCCAAAACAAATTGAAGGGATTGGGGCCTAATCTTTATGATCCCTAGCTTATTTACATGACTTCAACAGCATCTTATACCTTGAGGAGGCTGATGGTAACATCTCTTTGAGAACTTACATTGATGATTTTAAAGATTGTGTTTCATAGGTTCAGCTAGCAGACTTGAGCTTTGATGGCTATTTTTACACATGGACAAATAAACAAACTGGTCATTTAGGGGTCGTTTGGTATTACTGTGGGTTGTGGTTTTTAGTTGTAATTTTGATATATTTGTATTAATTTTTGTGTTTTATTTTCGATTTCTGTGATGTATTAGTGTATTGTTTTTTTCGATTTCTGTGTTAAAAACCAAAACTTAAAACACAAGTTATACCAAACAAGCCCTTAGCTAACAAGAAGATTGATAGAGCTTTAACGAATGGTAAATGGCTGGAAGCTTTCCTGGAATCTAAAGCCAGCTTCAATAACCAACTCGTCTCAGATTATATGCCTATTGTAATTCAAAATATGATGTTGAGTGTCAGGAGAAGCTACCCATTTTGATTCAACAACTACTTGGTAAACATGGAGGGCTTTGAGGATGCAGTTTAGAGGGTTCTTCAATGGCAAGTTCATGGTACTAAGAGCTTTATATGCATAAGGAATCTCAGTTAAATTCGTGAAGAGCCGAAGAACCTTAACAGGGTTTGCATGCCAAACATTAGGAAAGCTATTCAAGATTTCTTGGCAGATCTTAACCACGTTCAAACCTTACTAAAAAGTGATGTAAGGAACCCCTGGAGCAAGCTACGCTAGTTAAATATATTCAAGCCTTGAAGTGCCACAACTCAATTATGCATTAACATTCTAAGGTGCAATGGCTTAAGGAAGGAGATAAATGTACTACCTTCTTCTTCGGAACTACTCTTAACTCAACAAAACCATAACATAATTAACTCACTGATGAGAGGTGACAATTATAGTGCAGAAACATAGGATGACATAATGCAAGAGGTGTTCTCCTATTTCTCTAAAACGCTTGGAACTCCAAGGGACAACAACTCCTCTTTAGATCTTATATAGTCTATCTTGTAGCAAGCAATAACAGATATGGATGCCATAGTGCTCGTAAATCTGGTCGATGAGTAGGAGGTGAAGCAGGTTCTGTTCTCACTGCATACTACCAAAGGCCCAGGCCCGGATGGTTTAAATGCATTTTTTAGAAGATATGTCCAAATACTAAACAATGCATTCTGGAAGTTGTTCTTGAATTTTTCAAAAATGGGAAGATGTTTAAAGAGATCAATCGAACCTCAAGTGCATTCATACATGATAGACAAATTAGAGATAATATTTTACTAGCTCAGGAATTGATGAAGACCTATTCCAGTAGAAGAGCTAGTAAAAATTGTGTTGCCAAAATAGATCTTCAAAAGGCCTACAATTCATAATATATCACAACCATATATTATAATATCCTAGTTATAGGCATCCATCCAAGATGATTATAGGGGCATATGGGATCAGACAAGGGGACCCTATGTCTTTTTATCTCTTCACTTTAATTATAGAGGCTATTAACAGATTACTGAAACTTGTGACTGCTCAAGATAGTAAGTATCGCTTCCACTTTAAATGTAAGAAGTTGGGCCTCATCAATCTATGCTTAATGGGTGACTTGCTTATTTTCACATCGGTTGATGTTCATTCCTTAAGCTCTATTATGATAGCCTTGAATATCTTTCAGAATTTATCTGGTCTAGCAGTTAATAAGGATAAGAGCAACCTATACGTTTCAACTAATGCTTCTCTTGATGCAAGGTGACTAGCTACTGTGATAGTTCTGCGGCTCAGGGAACTTCCTTTCACCTACTTGGGGATCCCAATATCCTCTAAACACCACTCCTTAGGAGAGTTTCAACCTCTCATTGAAAGGGTAAAGAATAGGATAAGCAATTGGTGTAATAAAGGCCTATGTATGCCAGAGCCCAACTTATAATATCTGTCCTTTATAATCTGAATAATCAATGGGTTGCTCACATTATTATTCCTTGTAAGATCACTATGACTATTTATAGGCTTCTTAGAAATTTCCTATGGGCTAGAATATCAGAAGGTCGTCTAATGGAAAAGGTTCAATAGAGTGTTGATTGCATCCCCAAAGTAGAGGGAGGACTTGGGATTACGCCCTTAAATAGATCTAATCAAATACAGATGCTAAAAAAAATATGGCGCTTGTTCATTGACAAGGAAATTTGTAGGTCCAATGGATACATACTTACTATTTAAGGGATGAGTATGTTTGGAAAATAAGCCCTATGTTTGGAAAATAAGTCCTAAAGCTTTACTTCTTGGACCATGCTTAATGTCTTGAGATAACAAGCTATTATAAAAGGCTACATTAAGACAAGGATTGGCAATGGTATATCGACATCCTTTTGGCATGTTATGTGGTTCCCATTCGATGCTCCTCTGGATTAGATCATTGATCTCAATACGCCAAAGTTTGCTATCCCTCCGTCAACATTAGTGAAGGAAGCTCTGTGTTGTTACAAAGATTCCTTACCCACCTTATCGATTCTACAGCAAATATTGCAAATGAAACTTGACCCGATGAGAACGGATAAAGTAGTGTAGACAACCTCTCCGATAAGTAAGTATTCCATTCAATCTTGCTACTCAATTATAAGGCAAATTGGCCCAAGAACCAAATGGTCTTGATTACTGTGGTTTGGCCAAGCTAACCCTCAAACTACTCTCGTTCTGTGGTTAGCAATTAAGGAAAAATTATCCACACTTGATAGGATTGGTAGCTTCTTTTATATTTCAGATATTTGTTGCTTATACAAGCAGAGTAGGGAGTTCCATATCACCTATTCTTCAAGTGTCTATTCAACGGAGGCTTGGTGCACCTATGTAGTACTCAAGATACCACAGGGAACTAACGGGAAAAAGTGAAGTTGTGTAGCAATCTAGGACTTTCTCTTCATCGGAGACTACACCATCCTATGATTAGAGAGAAATCGACAAGTTTTAAATGTCAAGAGCCTAGAGTGGAGAACTTCATAGCAGATCTGGTGGATTGGGCAGTCATGGTATTGTTACGAGATAAAGACTCCCTGACCATTTAAGAGTTACAGCAATCAATAGCTGTCAAGCTGAAGAATAGACTGTAGAGTTCAAGTTAATGTTTATGGATGGGCACTATATTGAAATATAACAAAGAAGAGCCTATCCTCTGATAGATACAGTTTGCAGATGTGTTGAAGCGTTGCCGTGACTTTGAAGTTGCTCATTTGTGCTTTCTTTTTTGTTTTTTTCGATGTAGTTTCTTTATTTTCAGTTGTTCTTTTTCTGCTGAGAATCAGTTCTTTTTTTATTTAAAATAAATAAATAATTTAAGTTCGTGTTATTAATGCATATACAATGATCATTTGACATATAATTATAACATAATCACTGTGGTTAAAATCTGATTTGATATAACTAAACCCATCATTCTACGAAAAGAAAGTGTCTTTTAGTGAATCGGGAGCTATCAAAGTTTCTGCTTCTTCAAATTGGAGAAGATTCTGATTATATAAACGTTAATACAAACGCTTCACATCTACGGACTACGGCTACAAAAATTCAAAAATTAAACGCATACTGTCGAAGAAGAAAGAGATTTCGTTAGCAAGGAACGATTGTCTCGAAACAGTAGACGCCATCTAACTCGGGTGCAAACCTCGGCTTCGTCGGATGTTGAGATGATCTTTTAGAACGCGAACCACCAGGGGATGGGTTGTTATTCGCATCAGTGGAACTTGTCTTCCTCGTGCGGGAGTCAACCAGAGCAGCTGCATCTTTGGATGTAGGAGAAGCAGTACTCCTTTTTGAATCCATGGAAAACTTGAGCTTGTTGCCGTATGTGAATTCTGCGCAGAGAGCGTCAAACGAGCTAAATATAGACATCATCGTGATTACAAAAGAAGCTTGCTTTCTGATACTGAATGACAGAGGACAGCTTTTTCAATTGGGATGTTTTTTTTAAGCTCTAAGATGGAACAAAGCTTGAAACTTTTCGAGTCTTGAACTGCAAGAAAAACAGATAGGAGAATATATATAAGGGTCGACGAAGATGGAAAGAAGGAACTTAGGAGAGAAGGCAAGAAACGTCCTTGCTTTCCAACTTGGAAATGGAAACACGTGGAAGCACGATGAGGTCTACTTGGGACAACTTTTCCAGTGTAGGCTGCTGACTAAATATCAAAACTGAATGACAACTGGCAAGTTGGGATAGGCTAGGAGGTATGATTCAAAGCTTGAACTTATCCTCTTTGTGGAAGAGGAGGCCAAAGGGAAGACTCGTGGAAAGCAAGCTATTAGCGTTCGGTGCTTTGAATCGAACTGTCCGCTGTCTCTAGGATTGACCTGGCAACTTCGTAATTACGTAATGGGTGCTTCACGTTTGCTTCTTTAAAATTTTCCTTGTTTTTAACGTAAAAGTTGAGGAATATCACTTCTGTTTTGTATCTTTATTTTTTATTTTTAATTAAATTTTTAATTAATTAATATTTATAATAATAATTAAAATTAAATATAATAATAATTAAATATAAAATAAAATTATTAATTAAATTAAAATATTCTTATACACTTTAAAAATATATTATCAATTAATAAATTATACTAATTATTTAATAAAATTTTGTTTATAAAATTTATTTTTAAAATAAAAAATATCTTTTTTCTCAATTTCTATTTTTATTTTAAAAATAAAAAACAAAATTTAGAAATTTAAGATCATGTTTACTTGAATTTTAATTTTAATTTTAATTTCTTATTTTTTTTAAGAAATAAAAAATACACTAATATAAATAAAAAACACATCAACAAAAAAAATCACAATTTACAGTCTAACTAATCATCCTTGCAAATAGCAAAAGATTAACTTTTCCTAAATATTTCAAAAATAATTCAATTTGCCCCCTAACATTGTAAAAAAGGACCACTTTACCCCTAACATTTATAAAATAATTTAAAACCTTTACTAAATTAACTTTTCTATTAATCAATTAATAATACATATGTAAGATGCTAACATAAAAACATGAAACTCAAATATAATACTGACGTAATTTTAAAAAATATATAATTATAACTTAATCTAAATATAAAATAAAGAAACACTAAAATAATTATTTTTAAAAAAATTACATAAACATCATTTTTAAATTTTACATTGTCATGTCAAAATTTTACATGTGCATACCTAATAATTAATTAACAAAAAGTCAACTTAATAAAAGTTTAAGAAGTAACTTATAACATTTTATAAATATTAAGGAGTAAAATAAGAGACAAATTAAACAATTTCTAAAAATTTGAGTACAAAGTAATCCTTTTGCCTTCTCTGGATATCTTTGGTTTTTGTTGGAGCAGTTGGTCAACGGAGGAAAACTAAAAACACCCAACAATAAGTTTGACTAATTTACTACAATCACAAAGAGAGTTAATCCAGCATAATATCAGAACTAAAAATTAACACCATTTATCCAAAATTCCATGAAACGAGTGAACAAGATATACTAAACAAGAATGGAGGGCAGAAAGCAACAGTCAAAGAAATCAAACATTCTCAAAATTGAACTCAGATGACTTTGGATAAATCTTGAGCCGAACATACAACCCAATTGAACTACAATGTTTGTCAGAGAGTGAAAGACAAAATCTAACTAAATAAAATTCATATCCAAAAGACCTTAACTTTCAAAACTGTTTACCGAAGAGTAGCAGTAGAAAACTCTAAAAAAAGCATTTAATCAAACAAACTGAATCCCATATCATCATCACTCTCTTCCTTTGGCTCCTCCTGCGTAACAAAAAAATCCAAAAGAAACAAATCCCATGTAAATCGATGCAATTATACTAGAAGCATCAAATATCGAAGAAAATAAAGGGGAAAATCACCTTCTTTTCCTCAACAGCTGGTGCAGCGGCGGCTGCGGGGGCAGCACCACCAGTAGGAGCCGCTGCGGCGACGGGGGCACCACCGCCTCCTGCACCGACGTTCAAAATAAAGTCATCCAAGTTCCTCTTCTCCGCCAACTTAGCGAAAAGGCTTGGCCAGTACGATTCCACCGAAACATTGGCGGCTTTCACCAATGTTGATATCTTTTCAGCCTGTTTCAAATGGCAATATACATTTGATATTTCACAGAAATAATAAACAAAGAAAGTTTTAAAAAAAAGCAAGAAAGAAAGAAGAATATTTATTACGGTGATGGTGATTTCTTCATCTTGGAGAATCAAAGCGGCGTAGATGCAAGCGAATTCTCCGGCCATAATCACGTATTATCACAAAACTCTAGATCTACAGTCCGTGCAAATTAACAATGGGAAAGTTATACGTATATAAAATGATTCAGAAAAATCCCAGTCCAAGTATTACTAGTACTGAGAAACTAACAGGCGGAGGAGAAAGAGACAGGGCTGAGGCAAACGCTTTATGACATTTATACGTGTCCGAAGGTCTAGGGTTTTTCGCCCTCTGGTTTTGGGCCCCAAAATGATCTTCCCAAAATTGATTTACATCTTCTTCATAACTAACGGGGGCGACTAGGGCCCTGGCATCCTCGCACGGGGGCCTTGTACGGGCTTCATATATTTATATACATATATATATATTATTTTGTCCTTTTTTATTTTTATTAATTCATAGATAAAAATATTAATTTATAATTTTTTAAATTTACATTTTTATTTATATATTTAATTTTAATTAAATATTACAAAATTTTATTTAAAAATTATGAAGGAGGTCCTGCAGGTCACGAGGGACCACTCTATTAGTGGCTCCCTAACTTTCTTGACAACTTAATTATATTAAATTGTTATTTTTCTATAAATTTTAATATTTAAAATTTTGATTTATACACCTAAAAAATTTGATGAATCCCACGGTGAAATACGTTTAAAAATTGCTAAACTTATCATTGATAGTGTTTTTTTTATAAAAAGTTTATCATTAATAATGTTGCAATAAGATATATAAACAATTATTTTTATATAAATTGTGATACATAGTATTATAAAATAAAATTGACATAAATTGTTAAAAGATAATACCATTTTAAATAATTTACCTTTTCCTTTACTACAAATTTTATCCTTACTAAAATGTATCATATTTATCAACTTTGTTGTATTTGTTGTGAAGATAGAATTAAATGCCTTGTAATTTCATATATTTTTAAAATATAAGTTATGCAATATAAGTTTTTTAAGATTACCATTATGTTAAAGTCATACCTTACTTTTTACTATCAAACAAGAAAAAAAGATAGGTCACTTACAATATTATAAAGAAAAACTATTAAATAAATTTCAATAATAATGATTATTCATTTTCAATACTCATTTAATTTAAAAATTTTATTAATAAATATATTAATTTTTATATAATTTCTTTCACATTATCATGTAACCGTTCAAGCGTACGTTTCCATTTATAATAACTTTCTCATATCAAAGTAGCCTTAAATTATAATAATGGCACTCAAGTCTCCTCTACTACTAATATTATAGGAATAAAATTCTTACATTCATTCTTTTAAATAATGCATAATTCTATTTCTAGTAAATCTCGGTAAATTTAACACTAATTCAATAATTTCAATTCAAACTATTAAAATAAATATGTATTCAAATGTTAACTGGTCCATGAATATACTTAACAAAGAAAATGTTATTTGTATGTTCTACATGAGTATAAAAACCTACAATAATCTTACAATTTAACTGACCTACCTACAATGATATTAAAGCCGAAATTTGAGTATATGAGAAAAACCTCATCTCAGCTATCTACCTTTTGAAAAATTAACAGACAAGGAGTGAACTTTCAACTTAATAAGGGTAATTAAAATACACTTTTGTATACAATATATTTTAAAAAATAGATAAAGTATATCAAACATATATCATACATCATATAACCAAACCATCATCACAAAATTATATTGATCATGAACATTGTATATGACACAATTTTATGTAAAATCTTATTTTTATTGAATATTATGATGCATTTTATCTTTTTTCTATTAGGATCCCACTTTTCTAAGTAGAATTATATTAAATAGTCCGTCGGTCTATCTTATCATCGCATTATTGCATTTCAATGTAGATATATTTAATTTCAATATAGTTAGCATAAGATACTTTTCAATCATATCAAGTATCTCGACATTACCTCGCACTTAGTTAAATAGTACAAGATATTTCTCACTATTTAGGAGACACCAACACCACTTTGGTGCTTAGAAAACAATATAGGATATACCCAAAACATAAAATATCTCAATATTTACTCCATAGATAGGTGCTTAATAAAATCACAATCACAGATCTTATATGTCATCACAATCTAACCATTGAATAAATCCCGTCCTAAGCTAGCTACTAATTCATTATCTCTTTTTGTTTTTTTAGCACATCATATTTCTATCCATTCATGCTACATCACCATATCTTATAAGTATGCATTCTCACAATTTCAATATTCATATAATTCTCATCGTTTATACAAATTTGTTATATACTCACAAAATCACACTTTACGTGATATATCATATCCTCATATATTTATTACATAAATAATTCTTCATAAGGCCCATATTATACTTACTATTTAGTCACATAAACAAGTACTCCTAATATAATAAAACACATATTTCGTAAATGCCATCTAATTATGCACTTCAATTGAAATGAACAATTTATTATACAATAATTTATCATACGATCTCTAATAATTTGTAATTTCATATATTTCACATTTAAAGATTTACATAAAAATCACACTATAGAGTAGAATTTAATTAATTATTCACGTACAAAATTCATAAAATATATAACAGTCATAAAATAAAAGTACATTCTAATTAACTTTTTATTTGATATTCATAAAATCAAACGTATTATGTAGATTTGAGATAACCCTCTAATCTGACATTAGGGCCTAAATATTTATAAATTTGTGTTAAGGCTAAATCTAATTAAAGTATTAAATAATTAAATTCCACTTTTATTTTATTCCATTATTGAATTACCAGTGCTACTATTTTATCCTTATTATTTTATTATTAATACCTATATTATTATCATTACTAACATTAATTATTTTATTATTAACACATATATTATTATCATTACTAACATTAATAATTATTATACTAATTTATTAACCAAAATTTCTTTTATTAATATTTGTTATTACTAATATTTTTTTAGTATTATAACATATTACTAATTTCCCACTTTATTCCTTCCCCCTTTCATTCTTTTTTTCCATTTCTCTCTCTCTCTCTCTCTCCCCTCCCTCCCAATTTAGTCTCTCTCTTTCTCCTTCCAGTAACTGACTACTGTTGCCTGCAACAACCAGCTTTTTTTGAAGATATCAATAGGTACCATGGTATTAGTGGTGCTAGCAATATTTCGAATTACGTTCCGTATCGGTCGGTACGCGCGTATCAGCCGAAAAACGAAATGGAATTGTCTTATCTCGTACTGAGTTTAAATAGTTTAAATACCGACTGGTATTACTCGGTACCCAAAACTATACAATATAATACATTTATATACTATTTTACAAATTTTATAAAATTCAAGAATTAATTTATAATTTTAAAAAATTATTCGAAACGGTACCGGTATTGACCGGTATCGGTACAGTACCATTTTGAAGACAAATCCGGTACCGGTACGGTATTCAAAACCTTGGATGCTAGGGTATTCACTGAGAGGTTTCATTTGTTATTTATTATAATGATATATATTATGTCAAGATTGAGATGTGATGATAAGATTGGCTAGAAATCATGGAGTATAACTTTACTAGATAAATAGAGCCTTAAAATATGAAATTAAGAAGTAGAATATCATAAGAAATGCTTATAATTATTATATGCTATAATAAAATTGAATGATTGGTTAGTGACATTGATACGTTATATACAATTGCTACATTACTATTACATTGATTGATTGGCTAGTTTTATTACTATGTAAGTAATGTACATAACACGATGAAATTAAATGGTTAGATAGCATTGTTGTTATTAAGTTTTATTATGGAATATACATGTTCAAAAACATCTTATATTTTTAATGTGTGTGTGATATAATAGGTACATTGGTTACTTCTTACTGAGTTGGCAGTTCATTTTTTACCATTAAATTTTTAAGAGAAAAATTGTAGTGTCTAACTCTCCCTAGTACTCAAGTTCTCACCTTATTAACCATGTTAAGTGGGCTTATAATGTCATAGGACTTTGGTTTCTTTATACACTTATTGTGATTAATATTAAGTTATGATTTCTATTGCCTTAATAATGTATTGGGTTGGTTATCATATATTTATTTATTGAAATAAGTTAAGACTAGAGTTGTGTAGTACTTTATTAAATGGATTTAAAGGTTTTGTTTCCTATTAATTGTTAATAGGGCTTGATGAATAAGAATAAATGTCATTATAAAATAGGGGGTTACATCACCCATGATCTCCATCAAAGCAAGAGGTTTATTTAAGTTTTAAACATATTTGCACATGGTCTAATCAATGTACTCCTATAGTCAAGTTTGATAGCCATAATTTGCTTATTTAAGCACCAATTCATCCTTAGTCCTAAAAAAATATGAATGTCAAGTTAAGCTCTCTGAATCCAAGTCAATCAATGCACCAAAGGACAATAATAGCCAACTGAAGCTTGAACCATGCTTGATCCAACCTACTTAAGTTACCTTGTTCATTTTGACCGCTCCATCATACCTTGTTCATGGTAGCTTTGGTTAAGATGCACCAATGGCTAGGAAAAACAACTTATATGTGTTGAAGGGCTAACATTTAACTTGTCTAAATCTATAACCTTGCCGCATAAAAGTTGTCTTCTTTACTTTCATTTTCCATCATTTTTTGAAGGGTAAATTATATCATGAATAATTACCGAAACATCAATATATCTTAGATTTATTTTTTAACCCTAAGTATTAAGATTTATTAAAAAATTATATTCATATATCCCAATTAGTGAGAGAACTTAATATTAAAATGTTTTTTCATAAAATTCAATACTTGAAATTTTGACCTAAAAATTTATAAAATTATAAGTAATAATTTATTATGTTATCAATAAAATTTTGAAAAATCAATTGACAAAAAATTATTTTGATGAATTTGTAAAACATTTGAATATCGCCAAATTTTGTAAGATGCCCTAAAAAAATGTTATGATTACAATGATGAAATTTTTTTAACATTGTTAAGTTTTATCACTAATAATGTTCTAATAAGATATATATATTTATTTATAAATCATGATATGTAGTGCTATTAAAATAAAGTTGAGATAAATTTGAAAAGTTTTTAAGAGGTCATAATATTTAAAATAATTTACCCTTTTCTCTACTAAATAATTTACCTTTACTTAAATGTACAAGGCCAATCGATTATATTATCATATTTATCAATTTTATTATAATTTTATGAAGATAAAATTAAATACCCCTAAAGTTTCATTTATTTTTAAAAATAATAGTTAAATAACACAAGTTCTTTAAGATTACTATAATGTTTAAGTCAGACCTTACTTTTACCAATAATTAAGAGAAAAATATAGGTCACTTGCAATATTGTAAAGAAAAACTATTAAATGAATTTAGATAATAATGAGTATTGACTTTCAAAACTCAATCAATGAAATAAAAGTTTTGTTCATGAATATAATAATATTTTTATTATATAATATATTTTTTTACATATTATCATCTTTAAAAGTAAAAGAACTAAGTATTTACATACATTTCAATTGAACTTGTAACATTTATTTGCTATAGTTTCTACCTTCACCTATTATCTTTTTCTATTGTTTATGTTTCTTGACCACTTTCCATGTTAGTGGGAACTTCCTGAAGTTCTGTTACTTGCCTAGCCTCTATTCGAGAGATTATCATCCCATATCTTTTTAATATTTGTAGTCGAAGGCAAGTCTTGCAAATTTTCAATAGAAAATTCATCTACTAGAATGCTTTTATTTTGACTATATTGAGAAACTCACTTATGTAATTCCTATCAATCTTTTGGGAAGTTATTAAAGTTATATTTTGTAGATTATTTTTGACCACCGATCACATAATTATTCTTACCATCAAAATTCTTAAGATTCTTCCTTCCTTTAGTATGACTAGAACTAATGGTAAAAACAATACTCTTGATATGAAAGTTTCAAGGAGGTTTAGACATGGGATTCTTATATTCAGAAAATTAGTTGAAAATTTCCAAGGTCGTAAAGAAAGATCCCACATTACTTCTTCTTTACCTCCTTCACCTCCAATTGAAGATTGCCTTTATTTTATCATCGAGCTACTTGAGTTTCAAGATTACAAGTCTATATCCCTTCATGAGAATATGATCATTCATCCAAATTGACTTGGTCAAGTACTTCACTAATCAGGGTTGAGAGTCTGCTCTATACAGGCCATGTAGGGTAAAACCCACCAATGGTTGTTTATTATGTTATAAAAGATGAGATGAGAAACAAACAGAGTATACATATCTCATGCCCATGATATTAAGCTTTTCTCTTTCCGCAAAATTTTCAATGACATTTTAGGCATTCTTATTCATGAGTAGTTCGTTAATTATGATTATTTGACTAAATATTTCTTGAAGAACAGACCTCATTAGATCTTTAACAATCTAGGATAGCAACCTCCTTCCTCTTATCCTCCTTTCATTATCCTTAAGGATCTCTTTTGCGACCAAATTCCATTATCACCACATAAATTTTGATTATATATCCTTGGTTGGCTACAACATCGATGTAAGATTTGATATTCTTTGAATTTTGTCCACCTTTATGATGGGTGAGTGTGTTAGACCTAGATGGTACACTTAAGCCTTAAAGTTAAACCAACTAAATTTATTTTTGTCAAGTATAAAGTCCTTAAACTACAATTCAACCTAAGTATGATGATATGTCAAAATAATTCAAATTTTAAAAAAATTAATAATAATTTTAATAAATTAAAAGAGTAGGGAGGAGAATGCAAACCCATTTTTGTACTAGTTCAACAATGACTCTTATTATCTATGTCCATTCTCCAACAACTTATTGAAAATTTCACTATTCAAACAAATCATTCTTAAAGTGAAAAGGCTTCCTTACAGCAATCTTCTTTATGTGAGTGAAAAGTAACTCTTACAAATATCTTTTCTATGGTGAAGAAGAACATAAAGCAATCTTCTTTAAATAGATGAAGAGTAATTCTTTTCCAATTCCAATATCAACAATTTCAATCATAAAATGAAACTACAAAAATACAAGTTCACAATCTCAACTCAAGCATACACAATCTAAAATTCTTAATTAAGCGCTTAAAGCAATATACAAAATAGCAATGAATGCAATAAATGCAAGACAACTCACAACAATCCAAAAACTTTTGCTCATTTGAAAACACTATCTCAATTCATATAAGGTATCATCAAAACTTATGGAAGATTATTTCAAAATCCTTATGATTTTTATTTATAGAGTTTCCAAGTCCAAAATATCACTGTAGAGGTTTTTTACTATTAGATGGGTTTAAAAAGTCATTAGATAACAAAATAATTTAGTCATTACACGTCTAGGAGCTTGATTGGTTGACTTGTAACATGTAGTGGTGAAATAGCCTCTAGTTAACCACTCTTTTCTAATTGAAATATCCCTTAAAAACTTCAAATGGTCGACCAATTCTCAACACTAATTGACTAATGA
>JAOXYD010215355.1:0-19700 GCA_028565735.1 Pinacopodium congolense
ATTCAACTCCTATATGTCTATATGCAAATGTTCATGCAAATGTGAGAGCCCTTTTCAAGCATTGATTAAGATCAAGAGGACTTACAACTTAAGACCTTTCCTAATCCTAACTGAGCTTGATCTTCTTTCATTTTATCTTCAAGCTTCTCTTGGTCTTCAATCTTAATCATCACTTGATCTATCAACACTTGAACTTTATCACTTCATCCTTGATATCCAAGCTCTTGATCATCGTCTTTCTTATCTTCAAGATGGCTCTTCTACCTTAGGCTCTACACATATGCTCTTACAATTTACACATCATCGTACTTTATAAACATCAAAGACTTAAACATTAGTAAGAATAATGTTTTTTCATCACCAAAACACATGATTAGAGCCACCTTAGTTCAACATCTTTTACTAGGAAATTCTCCAAGATAAATTTAATCTCTCAACTGGACACCTTGATTTGCCTACTAGTCCGAGGATGGTAAGTTATGTAGATGTAATTAACAACCTAGTACTTCTTAAGGACACCAAAAATTATTTTGCTGTAAAAATGTGCTCCCTTATAGCTTATGATGGCTCTCGAGACCCCAAACCTGGCAAAGATGTTTTATTTCAAAAACTCTGTAATCATTTTAGAATAATCAATTCCGAGGGGGGGGGGCTTTCTCTTTCATTGGTTTCAAAACATAATCAGCAACAAGAAAAATATTTTTAAATCCAAAAGATTATAATGGGCCTATGAAATGCAAACCCAAAACATAAAAAATTTCACAAATCAAATGGAACTTTAGGGTATTTCATTACTTGAAAACAACATACCTATCCATCACAATTGTCAGAAGTCCCGCAAAATTTATAATCATATTTAAACAAAGATAGCCAATAAAATTCACTCTCTAGGATGTTGAGAGTTGTTCTTTTCGAACCAAAGTGCCCCCACGTGCATAAAAATGACAAACTTAAATAAAGGAAAACTCAACATCATGTACACACCTTCTTATAACTTGGTTGGCATAGTGTTTCCACAAGTACAGGTTATCCCAAATGTAATACTTGGTTTAAATCTTGAATCTATCCTTTTATGCCTTGGTGAAGTTAATAGGGAAATTGTCACGAAACCAAAAGATTCACCAAGTTTGCATACCAAAGGATCTCTCTATGTGTACTACATGTAATTTTTCATTTGGAAAGTCGTCATTGATAGTAGTGTTAAGCTCGTCACTGTGCTCAACTAATTGCCTCAAATGATCTGCCACTTTATTATTCATGCCCTTTGTCATCCTTAATCTCTACTTCAAACCCCTAAAGTGAGAGTATCAATTCAATGAGTCTCAGCATCACCTTTTTTTTAAATATGGTACTTCAAGATTGTATGATAAAGAATAAACAATGATTTTAGTACCTAACAATTAAGACATGAACTTATCTGATGTAAAAAAATACATCAATAAATTCATTTCAATTGTTATGAGTTTGCTTAAGCTTCATTCAAGGTTCTAAAGGCCTAGTAGATCACATGTGGAATTCTCCCCACTGTTTTGCATAAACTGCTCTTATGGTAAGATTGGATACATCACGTATAAGCTTAAAAGGTAGATCCTACTATAGAGGCTAAAAGATAGGTGCAGTGACTAACTTCTCCTTCAAAAGATAAAATGCTCTCTTGTACTCATCATAAAACACAAAATCAACATCTTTCAAATTAGCTGACACAATGACTGTGTAATCTTTAAAAATTTATGGATAAACCTGTGATAAAATCCTGCATGGCTAAGAAAAGACCACAATTCATGCACAAAAGTTGGGTAAGGTAAAAAATGCACAAGATCTATCTTAGCTTTATCCACTTAAATTCCATTTCACGAAATAACATGACTTAGAACTATACCTTGTTGAACCATAAAATGACATTTCTCCAAATTAAGAATAAGGTTAGTCTTTGAAGCATCTCTTAATCACTAAGATGACATGGTCTAGACATTTATCAAAAGAATCTCTATAAATAGTGAAGTCATTCATGAAGACTTCTATGATTTTCTTTAAGTAATACTAAAAGATACTCACCATATGTCTTTGAAAAGGGGCAAGGCAATTGTATAAGCCAAAGACCATCGGACGATAAGTGAAACTCCCATATGGTCATTTAAATGTGGTCTTCTCTTGGTCCTCTAGAGTTATAGCCATTTGGATATAACCTAAATAACCCTCAAGAAAACAATAATAAGCATGACCACTAAGAACATCTGTTTAATAAACAATAATGGAAAATGAGCCTTTCTACTTAAAGAGTATAGTTTACGATAGTCCACACAAAGTCTCTATATATTTTGCACATGGGTAAGCACCAACTCTTCACTCTTATTCTCAACCACAGTGATGTTACATTTCTTGGGGACTACCTGAAGAGAGTTAACATCCACATGTAAAAGTTTCATCATCTCCTTCTTCACTACTTCCATCATCAGTGAACTAGGTCACCTTTGCACTTGACTAACTAATGTAGCACCCTTTTCTAAAAGGATCCTCTATATGCACACGGAGAGACTATTGCCATTAATTTTAGCCATTGTCCACCCCATCAATGTCTTGTACTCTGTCAACACACTAATAAGCTTCTCTTCCTATGCTGAAGATAGATTACTCGCTATTATCATCGATAAAATGTTGTTGACCCTAAATACACATACTTTAGATGATCGGGAAATGACTTAAACTTTACTTCTAAAGCCTGCATAACAAAAAGTAATAGTTTATTAATCACAACAAAAAAAATCCAAAAATGAGTTTCATACCCGACAAAATGCAACAAAAATGTGTTCAAGGCCACGATGACTTCCTCTATTTTATCTCCAATCTTAAACTTATCCTTCAATTTCTTGTTCATTTCTTTCTCCAAATGAGTTGTCATTAAATAACCTGAAGGGAAAAAAAAGACAATTATTCTGCCAAAGAGTCAATAATACATAACTTTATAATGGACTCACATTCTTAGGGATTTATATAGCATCAAAGATGGTGAATCTAGTAATCTTGCCATTGAACTCTATAGTCAACATCCTATTATAGTCATCTATTTTGATTTAAGATGTCTTCAAGAGTGATCATCCTAATAGAATTAATGATGGAATCGAATACTCGTTGTCCTGCATGACTAATATGAAAAAATATGTAGGAAAAAAAGCTTTTACTTACACCAAAACATCTTTAATATCCCCTTTGTGCTAAGTGTTAGACCGATTAGCCAATGGAAAAATAACACAAGTATCCTTTAAAGGGCCAAGATTAAGAGATTTAAAATAGAAAGGGGCATGAAGTTGATTGAAGCGCATAAATCTAGAATGCATTATGTATACCTCATGTTAACAATCTTGTAAGTAATGGAGAAAATACTTGGATCTTTGCATTTTGGGGGTAGCTTCCTTTCCAAAACTGTTGATATATTCTTATTCCTTTGCAAAACTGTTGAGACATTCTTATTCCTTTGCAAAACTATTAAGGCATTCTTACCCATACTAACCTTCTCATCGCCTTTCAGTTTTCTCTTGTTCGTCCACTCCTCCTTTAAAAATGTAACATACTGTGACACTTTTTTAATTTCCTCTAGTAGAGACATGTTCACCTATGCTTTGCAAAAGACTTCCAACACCTCCTTTTCCTTCTCATGTTTTTTGTTTTGAAAATCTTGCTTTGAAAAGGAGTAGAAATTTTGTTAGTAATAATAGTATGTGAATTACTTACCTTAAGAGGATTGTCATCCTCTTCCTTTTCTACCACGGTTTCTTTTTCCTCCATCTTCCTTATGGGGCCTTAAACCTCTTTGTAGCTTCTTAGGGTAATGGAAAATGCATGCTCCCTAAGGTTTGTCTAAGGCTAGCTAGGAAGTCTTATAAAGCTTTGAGCTTCCAACTTTCTACTAAATCCACTAGTTGACTCACTTGGTTCTCCAAATTATTAAAAATGCTCCTCACTTCCTATTAGAATTAAAAATTATTCGTGGCTAGGCTCTTCACTATATCTTCTATTGACATGCTGTCAACTCGTTGTGGTGGTTATGGAGGTAGAGGCCTTTGCTAGAATTATGGTTACCCTTGGTGATATCTCAATGGTGAGTTAAATCCTTGCTGCTACTAAAAGGTAGAGGTCCTTACATTACAGTTGCTTCTTTATTAGAGGTTCCTATACCTAAAGTTTGGATGATCCTTCCACCTAAAATTGTTTGTAGAGGTGTAGGGATCATATTTCTGCTACTGTCCTTAGAATCCTTTGATTGTGTCAGCATATTGTTCATCTTACAAGGTTGGGAACATATCAGTAGGACTATCTAAAAGTGCACAAATTTTGCATAACTTAGTAGGCCCATTTCCAATTATTTCTTACTCCACTAACGATGTCAAATTGCCCTGTTGATATTGTAGTTAGGAAATCTTGACCTCCTTGACTTTCTTTGTTAAGGATATGAGGTTGTTTTTAGTGCCCCAATACTAGGAGTTAGTCTCCACAGTCGTGATCAAGTTCTTTACATTCTTTAATGTTCTATCCACTAAAGCTTCACCATTCACGACGTTAATCATATTTCTGTTCGTAGGCATCAAACCCTTAAAAAATTATTGAATCAAAAGTTATTCACTTATCTGATGATTTGGGCAGTTATTGTAAAGCTTTTTAAAGTACTCCTAATACTCATATAATGACTCTATTGAGTCTTGGCTAATGCCCCAGATATCCTTTCAGATATTGGTTGCTCTTAAGATAGGACAATACTTCTCTAAGAATGTATGTTGCATTAGCTCCGATATGGAGACTAATCTAGCTGCTAAGTCATACAACCACTCTTTAGGAGTATTTTAAAGGACTATAGGACATGTAAAATAGAAAACTAAAGTGATGAAGATCGGTAAATACAAAAAACAAAACAAAACAACATAATACATAACAATTCTTAAAGACAACCTCCCCAAAAATGACACTAAAAGTTTTGTAGATCTATCGTAAACTACCAAATATTATCCTAACTTTCTAACTATACAATAGGGGGAGCTAGTGGATCCATATAGAGTTACTGCATAAATACTATTTCTAATGTTAGGTAAAGAAAACTTAAAGCCCCTCACATGAAGAAAATAAACAAAATAGAATTAAAATCAAGAAATGAAGATAACTAAAGGAAAATACAGAATATGAAGAACAAGTAACATGACTAAGAAAGTGAAAAAATTGCTGAGGTGATTCAGTATCACATTTTTAACTCAAATAGTTCAATAAATTCACATGCAATTTCAGTTAAATCCAAATCAACTTTAAAGTAGTGTACCGAACGTAAGTAATAAAGTGGAGCACATTTAAGACTCTGGAATGTCGAACCTATAAAGAACTAATTGTATGAACTAATATGGCAATTAGATTACAATTACCAAGGCTTAAAACTAAGGGGTTAGTTGGACTTAAGAAAAACTTAAAACACCTAAATTAAACCTAAAGACTTTCCTAGCAATGTTATGGATCTCTAATTAAATTAAGATTACCAAATTGATTAATAAGCTAAGGATTAGACCTTAAATAACTTATGTGGGTTATGGATTGGAATGCTTAATCTAGGGCCTTCACTAACTCAAAACATAGCTATGTTTAAGTCTATGTCTTTACTCTAACCATCCTAAATTAAAGTTTGGTCATGCATCAATTAATAAGCATTGGGCTTAAAGTTCAAGAAGTTCTAATCTTATTTTCCATTTAAGATTAGTGCCCTCATAATAACTAAGGTAGATTTCTCATATCCAAGGATTAAACTAATTTATTTATAAATATTTCCAATGATTTAGGTAGGGATTATCGGATCCTAAACCAATTATGATCTTATTCTAAGCGGCCAACTTAAAACAAGCATTAATCTCTCATATAAATAAATATAAGCTTCCAATTATGTGATAAGAACTCAACTAAAGCATTAAAGAACTTAACCTCAGCTGGAAATAAGCTTGAAACATCATATATATCTGACACAATTTAGATTAAATTAAGAATAACAAGTTTATGAGCATATATGAATAAAGAGAGTGAAATAAGTTAAAGAAGGGATTAGATTTCACCAATTAATGCTCCCTAGTGTTATACAACCTTCGAAAACCCAAAAAAACTCTTAGGAATCCTTATAATAACCTAAAAATCACATGAAGAAAGCTAGAAAAGGAAGAATAGAAAATAACCTAACCTAAAGAAAGAAAATGAAAAACATAAGCTAAATCTCTGAATTGGAGGCTCTAATACCTATTAATATGCCCAAAAATAGGTTCTATGGCTTCATATATTTGTCCTTACCAGTAGGAAGCAAGTGGAGAAGTTGTAGCAAGTGGTTCTACAAGTTGCAGCTGAAAATATATCGATAGGTACTAAAACAGCATTTGAAAAAGAGTAGAACAACACCGTTTAATTGCCACCATTTGACTTCTAGAACTGAGAAAAATGGGGACCAGAAGGGGAATAATGTCGGTTGACTATTGACCGTCATTTTACTCCTGATTTATGATTCTTTCATTCAATTTCCTAAATTTCCACTTCAATTGGGTAGCTAACTATAATTAAATCAATTTAAGACATAAATAACACAATTAAGCACCAAAATAAAGGTCAATTAACATCAAATTATCATGAAAAATCATATAAAATTAACAATTTTCAGGAAGTAGGCAATAGATATTATCAAGATTCAGGGAATGACAAGTGATAATTGAAAATATATGAATTATGTTCTAGCTAAGATTTTAGCCTATAGATAAAAATAAGTTCTTGTATTCTAAGTTCCTCTAAAGATTGGTAAATTCAACAGGCTCTAAAAATACCCCTAACTATGCAATAACTTAGAATAAGCCTTATAGATTTAATAACGTAATAGTGTTATGTGCTAAGGATAGCTAACTTAAGCCACGATCACATAAGTTCAAATTATGTAACTTAAAGAATCAAAACCCTACACTAATTGATTAAGTTTTACATATAAGAACAAATTAATCTAATACTATTTTCAAAATTCGCTAATGACAATTACAAATCAAAAGTTCAAACCTAACACTTAAATTAGAAATTACCAATAGGATGACCCAACTTATGAATAATCCCTAATTCTTGACATTTAATCAAGGTTTCAATTTAATCTAAGTCTAGGGACACAATACCTATCAAAACCCAAATATATTCTTACAATTGATTTCCCATCATTCTTTCAATACCGTCCAACCAATAAAAATTCAGTCATACATACTGGATCTAACAAAAAAAAGATAAAATCAAAGTAAACATGATTAATAGTAAAAGAAAATAATGGAAATAAAGAAACAACTATTGATTGAATAAAAATAAAAGGTTTACACAAGTATTTAACTAAATTAAAGTTAAATACAATAAAGAACTAAAATTTAAACTAGAACAGTGGCTAAATAGTAATAAAAATTTTAGGAAAGTAACTGTAATATATCTAGAACTTAAAAAGAAATATCTATTCTTGAACTACAATGCAAAACATAACATAAAACACTAAAAACCAAGGGAAATCAAGATGTTATAAGGCTATGAAAATTGGTATGAAGGATGACAAAAAAAAAAAGATCCTCTTAATCCTTATATATGTCCTCTTCAGGGTTGAGAACAATTAGAGAAGTAAAGTTTTGTTTTACCTTATCTTTTTCATTTTTTAGACGTAAACAGTGGTTAATAGTACCCTAAATGACCTACTATCAAACCATAGTTAAAGAACCTAAAACTCGACCCTAAACATCTATTACAAACAGTTTAGTAGCACCATTGAGCAGATGCTCCACTTTTCTCCAACTCTTATCCAAACTTGGTCCTTTTAACCAGAACTTTTGTTGAAAGATCAAATATATAATTCAAATCAGAATAAACACAAGTTAGCTACTTTTAAATAAAAAAATAAAGGTGAAACCATGTTAAAACTCATGTCAATACTCAATATAATTCATCTTTATCAAGTTGACACTAAACCACTATAAATTTGGTTTGCACCTTCTCACCCTTACTCTTTTTCTTTCGAGTACTACATTATTCCTTGTTATTTATATTGCTTATTGAAATTGTTATTAAGCTTTTAACTTTCTTTGGAGAGTTTATTGAAATTAAGAATTATTAACTTAGTAGATCTTAAAGAGCCTAATTCACTCTACTCTTAGGTGCCATATAGAACCAAAAAGCACCATTCAACATGTCCATAATAACAAAAATAACACTGAAAAAAAGATGTATGGGTTCTATATGCATGTGTAAAGCCATACCTAAGTCTTGAGTCATTATAAAACCAAGTGTGATAGTTTTACGTAAGTTGTAATATGATCTCATAGCATTGTACCTACCTTTTTATTTTCTCTTAGGCCTTATATAGTCTTATAAATATGAATAATGTCTTTTCCTAGGAACTTTCCTTGTTGGGGGTTTCCTTTGTTCATGTGGCCAAGTTAAAGGTTCATTTTCTAAGTTCTTTCCCTTTGTAAAGATGATCTTACTAATGTAATGTAGGTCTTTCTAGTCAAAGGTACACTTTCACTAGTATATCTTAGTCCATGTCTACTATTTGCCATTTTTGTGATCTAACATTGATTCCAATATCCAATTCCCCTTAATAAACTTAGATAATCTATTTATTTTCTTAAAAATGCATATTTCATTTACCAATTTTTGTCTATCACTTTCATTTACATTATTAGACTCTAATTCATGTCTAAGTTTCTCATTCTCTAGTTTGCAAGCATCTAATAACTTCAAGGTTTTTTTTAGACGTAGTGGAAAATTTCTTCTTATTCTATCATCACTATGAAGTAGAGGAAGATGGTTCCTCATCATTTTCCATGAGGTACATGTTTGCCACTTCATCTTCTACTTTGAATTCACTTCGATCATCTAATGTAACAGTGTTCAAGGCCTTCTTCTTCTTTCCTTACTTCTTCTCATTTTTATCAATTTATTATAGGAGTGGGTATTGTGACCTTATATGACGTATTTCCTTGCATTCAAAATTTGTAATGTTAAATAATTTACTTACCTTCTTTTGAGCCCCTTCTTCATGAGGATATCTTCTTCCTTAAAAACTTCTTAAAGTTCCTTGTAAGTAGGACTACATCCTTATCTTTACTTTAACTTATGCAGGCTTCAATGTCACTATGTTTCTTCCTTAAACCTTCAATTACATGTTTTTTTTTAATTTTGGCACGACCTTATCTTCATGTATCTCTTTGAGTCTCATTTAATAAACTAAGTTAGATCCATTCAATTCTTCGAAAGGGGGGAGTTTAAGTCACTACTTTCCTAGATAGTCATTAATTTATCCTTATTTGACTTTGGTAATGACATAAATATCTTTTTCATAAGTTCAACATTAGTGTAGCTCTTACCTAGATCATTAGAGAATTTATGATATCAATGAATCTAACATACATAGAAGATATAGTCAGATCATGTAGCATGTGAAGAGGATCATATTAATGGGTTAGCATGTTTACTTTACTCCCTTTTACTTCATTTATTCCCCATAGGTCACTCTATGATGTGTCAAATCTTATAAGTGGTCTCACACGTAGATACTCTATTTAACTAATTTCTACTCAAGCCATAATAGAGGATATGTATAGCCTTATTGTTCAAGAAAACTAACTTTCATAATTACTTTCCTAGTCATCCACAATTTTTAGTATCTTTTGGTTTCGTACAACTTTTTAGGGCATGGGATTTCTTAGCAAACTATCTTAACAATTTAACATTACTAGCCATAATTAAACACCTCATCCTTGTCTTCCAATATTAGTCATTTTCATTAAATTATGGGGCTTTATTAATATTTTGTCCTCCTATGTTATTGGATGGAGAAAAAGTAATCATTTGTGTCATACTATAATCCTTACTCATTAATTTGCTAGAATTAAACCTATATGAAACATAACTTTAATATCACAATTTGGTCCTAAATGACATTAAAGAGAGGGAGCAGGTGAATTAGATTTTCTAAATTTTTCTAATTTAATTATTCCTAATTGCAAAAACCCAACAAATAAATATGTAGATATTCAAAAAATTCAAAAAACAATATAACATGAATTGAAATTAATCAAACTTAAAAAATAAAAGGTAAGAAGGGTATAAACTAAATTTACAGTGGTTTAGTTTCGAACAACACTCATACATCCACTCTCAAATGCCACTTATAGAATTCTTGGTCTCTTTTTCAAATGCTTTAAGGCTACCCTTACTCTTTCTCAATATCATAAGCAACAACTCCTCAAAAAATAAACTTGGAAACCTTTCGCACCTAGCTCACAAAGTATTTAAAAGGGCTCAAAAAATCACTAAAATTTTATGCATAAAAAAACACTTGAAATAACAAAAAAAAATCAATTCAAACATCATGAAAAAAAAAAACTCTCACAATGCCTCAAATCAATTGTACATGTCTTACTGTTAGGGATATATTTTAAACTATTTTTAATTTCTATTTATTAAGCATATGCATATTTTGGTGCTTAAATGTTTATTTTATATTTGTGCCTGCTTAATTTGTAGGTTGATGTAAAAGATTGAAGATACCATAGGTCAGGAATCACAGTCTTAATTAACTCAATTAAATCATTGAAAACCTAAGTCTTAGCTATCTATTTCTATTTACTAATCTACTTTGAAAAATTTGAAGTTTACGATTTACTTTACTTTTCTTTAATTTCAAAGTATCAATCGCCACTATAAATTATCTAAATAATTTTAATCTAAATGTCTTAGTAGTTACCATGTTTTCCCTTTGGGACCAACATCTTATAACTAATAATACTAAGAATAAATTGGTCTCATTTACTTTAGAGCTTGTTTATGTTGTTTATATTGCTTTTCTTATTCTTTTTTTAACTTTGCTTTATTTCTTGCCTCGTTTGTTTTGTTTAGTAGTCATTTTCTTTATATTGCTACTTTCATAATTTTTCATCAATACTCCGGGTAAAAAGCTTGAGAAGTATGACTTTGATCCAAAACTTAAGTGTACCCTTTATAAGAAAAAGAAAGAATCTCAAGCTAGCATATCTAATCTAGAAGTACAGAACTTTAGTGAAATAGACATTAATCTATTTGTTACTAAACATCTAGAGTATTTAGTTGCAAAACCTCAAAAAGAACATAAGGAGCAACATATGATGGAATTCAATATAGAAAATTGAGATAGACCTATGGTTAATGTTGCGTTTGTTAGGTGAGTTTAAAACTTTAGATGATTTTTTTAAACGATTTTACTTTGAAAACCAATGAAAATAAGGCAAGTGCAAGTATCGCAAAAGTAATATATTGGAGTAAATTTTAAACTCCAAATGTTGATCCCATGGGGAAAATGTTGCTTAATTACTAGGTTGATCATATTACAATTATTTAGGAAAAATCTAGACAATTTGATTAAAAATCTAAAAATTACTTAAACTAGACTACCTTGGCTTAAACACTTCAAAAATGATTTTTAATTACTTCTAAAAAATTATGAAAATTATCAAATGTGTAAACTAGCTAAGGGTTAAATGATTGATGATTTAATTGAGCTTTAAAATACATTTAAAGTCTGATTAAAGTCCATCACAAAATCAAAACAAAGCTATGACTAATACTTAGATTTTTCTCCGTTTAATCTTGTCTAAAGTTTAGTTATGTTTTAAAATCAAGTAAATGAGTTTTAATTTCAAGAAGATGAGTTCTGAAAAATTAATCTTAGAGCTCTAACTTTCATAAAAAAATTCAGCTTTGGTCATACAAGGATTAATTCGTGTTTCTTATTAATTTTTCTAAAAATTTAAGATAATTTCTCATGCTTAAACCATCTTAAACACTAATCTTAAGTGGCCAGTATAAAATTGATTCATTTAGACCTTTAATAAGCAAAATACAGACATTTTAACATGCCTTAAAACTCTTTCAAATTATCAAAACATCAATCCATAGCAATACAAACGATTAGTCACACATTTGCATCAAAGCATTCAAGATATGCAATTTATACAACATACTTTGATAGATCTGAAATTAAGAGCTTAAATATAAAGTTTAGATGTTACAACAAATCCCAAAAAGATTTTTGGATGTTTCTTGAACTTCCAACTTGAATTTGAACTCCTGCCAAGCTCTAATTAATCAAGATCTTGCAAAAAAATCAAGAACATTCAAAGATATAAGAATAAAAATGACAACCTTGATTAATCCGAAAAATGGAACAAAATAAGATGTAATATGAGTTTAGAAACTCCCTTGGATGATTCTTAGACTCAGATATGAGTCTTAACAACAAGCTCCAATGTTCATAATCTTAAAAACAATACACAAATTAGAAGAACTAAGTGTTTAAAGCTTATAACTAAGGAAATCCATAAAGATGAGAGAAGAAGAAGCCTCTCTCTATGGAAGATTTGATTTCCTTGATATCTCCGTGTTTCTTGTATTTTTTTTATGTTTTCAGGACCTGGAGAGCTCCCACTATGTGCTAGCAGACACTAGCATTAATTAGGAACACGCTAAGATTTGAAATCTCAAAGATTTGAAGCTGAAATTATTCACTATATAAGCAACGACCCCCTGCCTCCATGCAATGACACCCTGGGAGGGTGCTGTTAGTGGTCGAATGCATAACCCTAAACGGCCCCATAACGGCACCCTACCAAGGGGTTGTTAGTGGATAGAACCAAGAGAAATTCTTCATCTTTTTTCTCCAATCTTTATCATTAAGCTCCATTTTGCGAATTAAACATAATAAGAAATCAATTTAACAATTAAGCACTGAATTAGGGGTCATAATTCAACACATTAACCATTAAAACTCTATTAATTTGACCCCTAACAGTAGCCAAAATCGAATCGCAAATCCAATAGGTTTCCACGCATCAGTGCTCTTAAGATCGTATCTCAAGAAACTTTTTTGTCTTCAAATCGTTGTTATGTCAACTCAACCACCATCTGTACCAAAATCTCCATTAGCTTTCTTATCTTTTATCTCATGGTTTTGTTTTTACTTGTTGCATATTGCAGTGTGTTCATTATTTTCTTTCTTTGTTCTATGTTGTTTCTACTATTGTGGTTTCCTTTTCACATTAAGGACAATGTGTTGTTTAAGTGTTGGGAGGTGAAATTTGCTCTTTTGTTATTTGTTTTGGTTGTTATAGTCATTATTCGCATTGTGTTAGTTATGATTCATGTTTTAGGCACATTAAGATACTGTTTTATGCTATTTTATGTTAGCAATAGAACCACACTTAAATCTTTTTGATTTATGTTGCCATGAGATTCTATGGTATCATGTTAGTTGTATTGAGATTGAATGCATTACTTGGACTCGAATTAAGCTACTTAAGTAGAGAGCGAACCATGTGGAGTGATGAAAGTAGTTGGGTGCATAATCTTATCAAAATTTGAAACTTAAGCAACGAGGTAATGTATAGATTCATAATGGATTTTCATTTGAGCCTATGTGAGGATTGAGCCTATACGACTCCATCTATAGTCATTTAATTTATTTGTATGTGTGATACTTATGTAGGTTATTACCTTCAAAACTTACTTTGAATCAGTTTGAGTCTACTGAATGCATGCTTAATAAAAATGATGAAGATCCTTTTTGTGCTAACCTTTGTCCTAAATGATTTACCTTTTTATTTTTCCTTGCTAGCCGCCTTGAGCTTTTCACCTTTTGTTTCTTAAAAATACCCCATTTGAAAACAACAAACCCTAATAGCTTACCCAATCACAAGTTTAATAGAGTACTAAGGACCTGTTTAAGGCTTTGGTTTTTGGATTTGATTTTCAGATTTTCTAAACACAAAAATCAATAAGGAATATCACAGAAATTGAAAAAAAAAACTTAATACAGCACAGAAATCAAGACAGACAACAAAAAAATCTATAAAAATACAAAAAATTTAATACAAAAATATAACATCCACAACTAAAAACCACAACCAAAAGCTCATTCAAACGGCCCCTAAGTGATGCATTAATTAGATATTTTTTACTATATTTTTTTTTAATTTTTAGATGCTTTCAGTAGTTTTGTATACTTTTACTCTTATACCATATTGTAGTTAGCTACTATTTCATTTGTTATTTCTTTATTATTGTTCAAAAAGAAAAGGGCAAAAAGAAAATGGAATGAAATTTTAGTAGCATAAATAAGCATAGAGTAGTTAGTAGTTAGTATTATATACATTTGTGTATCTCAAAAATTTATTTTGTTATACCTTTCTGCACTTGACACTTTATGAATGCTTATAATGAACCCTTTTCCCCTTTTTGACATACCGTAACCCTAACACCATTACAACCCAAAATAAAGTCTTTTTGATCTATCTTAGCATGTAATCATTGTGAAGGAGGATTGATGTATTAGCAAGCCTATGATAGTGTGGTTGCCTATAGGAATTTTGATCGAAACACTACTCATAAAAAACTTGAGAGAAATGAATGAAAACCGTGAGGAACACCCATTTTGCATTTATACTTATCTTTACAGAATGGTTTCATAAGTTGAGTTTACTTATGTGCATTAATGAAAAGTAGTCATGATATATGTAGTAGTGTGACATTTTAGTTGGCCGAAATTTAAGGGACTACATGCTTTAATCTTTGTGAAAATGAATTAATATAACTGAATGATTGTTTTTTTATTTTTTTGAATATAAGCAAAGATTTAAGTGTGGGGAAGTTGATAGTTATGTTTTAGTACAAGATTCTCTAAATTTTTATCTTTTGTTCTTAAATAATGTTAGTGTTTTAAAACTCATTTATTCTTATTTTTAATTAATTAGTATCATTATTATATTTTGGTATTTTATTATTATGTTATTTATTTTTTTCGGATAACTTGTTTTTTCTTGTTATTCATGTTAGGTGCAACTAGAATGAAGAGCAGAAGAATGAAGCGCACAAGAGAAGAAGAGAAGAAGAGGAGTGAAGCATATGAGGACAGTGGCTAAAAATCCACATCTATGGCAATTAAAGGCTACAAGTGTGGCTATCTGTACGCAAGAAAAAAAAGCTAAAGACAAAGACAGAGCGGGCAGATAGAAATTGGAGGGATTTCAGAGACACCTGATGACATGGGGATTTTTGGAGACGCTGAGATGCAGCTAGCAATTTCCTACAATCTTGGCTACACTGATCATCACTTTACAGATTCCTTCATTCTCTATCGCTTTCTTTTATATATTTTTATTATTTGATGGAGAATATTAGTAGTAGTGATTTCAATTACACTATAAGTAGCTAAACCTATTATAGGAATTAGTGTTTAAACTATTTATGTACTTTTGTTTATTGATTCAATTTGATACATGTTCATTTTTTCTATTAAACTTAAACTTTGTAATAAATTGAGAGAGTGAGTTGAGTAATCTTTATTGATTGTACATGATTCCATCTTCGACTTTGCCACCACAAGCTAATGGGATGTCATTGAAGGCGATCGTAGAAAGTCTGGATATGAGCACTCTTCACTTCTAGCAGGAAATGAGGAACGGATTGAAGGACTTGGAGTATCAAGTAAGCCAACGAGCTGAAGTGATTTTGAGCCTTGAATCCTACGTCTCGACAAGCGTTCCTAGACAATTAGAGGAAGACCATGGTGAAGTGGTTTGTGACCTTTCACAAGAGGGTGGAGAATAGCTAAAGTAAGAGGAGCCCATTAAGGAAATGGACATGTGCTTGGAAGAGAAGGAGGATGAAACACCTTCTGAGGGAAGTAGTACTTCATTTAGTATTGTTAACTGCATTTCTAGTCCTTTCCCTAGTAGATCTACTCAAGAAGATGAAGAAGAGAAGCAAGATGATCCCGTTGAGGAAGCTTCGATGAGATGGAGGACGCACCACCTTCCAAGGTAACATTTAGCATTGCTAAGTACATTTTTAGTCCTTTTCTTAATAGGTTGCATCAAGAAGAAGAAGAACATAAGAAGAGTGAGCAAAAGTAGCAGAAGGATCATGAGAGAGAGGATTTGAAGGCAGTTGAATTCTTAAAGGATTTATGCATGAGGAAGCCAATTTTTGAGGGTGACGAGCAGGATGGCAAGCCACCACGCTCATTGATTTTACCATTGCGGAGGTCATTCTAGGAGAAGGGTGATGCCCAGAGAGGGAGTGGACATTAGAGTATAATGAGGACACAGTTTCGATCCACCTCCCTGAAGCTATGAGGCATCGTTTTGATTGTGAGCTCACTTCAATTGAAGTTGTTCCGAGCTTAAATAGGACATTGAGCATTCTTTTTGTTAGGCTCAAGCATCCATTCGACAATGGATGGCATTAAAGAAGCCAAGGATCAAGCTTATAACCTTAACTAAGCACTTGATGGGAGGCACCCCATTCGTATCCCTTCCTTTATGTGTTTTTCTCTTTTGTACATATCTTTCGGTTGCTCGTTTTACTTGTTTTATTTGGTTTGTTTTGCTTAAAGGAATTTGAGAAGGAAGTTGCAATATTTTACTTTAGAGCTACTATCTTGGTTTTAAAGATACAATCTTTCATTTCGAGTTACATCTGGTCTCTTCTATCCAGTGGAGTACTTCTGTGACTACCCTCTTATGCATGTATTTTCATTGTTTTTAGGACATTGTGGACAAGGTCACATTTAAGTGTGGGGGTGGGACAATTTAAAATTTTTTGACACTTGAACTATTATGAATCTGATGGCAATGATTTGCATATGATAGCTCCAAATGTTCTTGATTTTTAGTTGATAGTTAATTGCGGTATTTGAATGCAATTGATGATTTTAATTTAGTGAACAATGATTATTCTAGATTGATTTCTAACCCTTAAGTTTTTTGTTTTTCTTTTTCTTTTGAGTGCTTATGTGTGTTAGTGATCCATTTATATGATGTTTGATGTTTTTGTATGTTTTGTATGGTTTATCATAGGAATGTGGAATGGGACGTTTGAAATAATTTCTTGAAAAAAAGGTGAAAAGAAAAAAAGAAAAAGAAAATAAAAAATGAAGAAAAAGAACAAAAATGGAGAAGAGAAAAAGAAGAAAAGAGTAGAGCATCTTTGTGTTTTTAAGTGAAAATCATTTTTGTTTCCGTTGTTGAATAAAAAGCATTGTTGTTTTTGTGTTATTGTGTGTTGAGCAAGCTTCACTCTGCTGGCTTCAACTCAATGAAGGTTGAAGTTATGAGTGGTGCTTCAAACCATTTGAGATGGTGATCTAACCTAGTAATCGTGGGTGTTCACGACCAAGTGTTCACCTTCACGTCAAAAAGTTAGATGACCTATCTAACCTAGTAATCATGTGTATTCGATTGTTTCATTTTAGTTAGTCATTTTAAACATTCTTGACTATATTCATGTGATAGCTTATAGAAAATGGCTTGAACATTTGTATTATGAATATGGATTGCTTTTTACTAGCTTTGTGTGTTTGCATGTGATTAATCAAGTTTTTGTCATAAAAGAATTAGGATTTATGAACTTCATTAAATGCATTAACTAACTTTTATTTGTACTCAATTAGCTTGAAACTTTAGATTTAGATTGTTTAAGTAAAGTGTTTAAATCATTGCTTTAGGACAAGAAATGGTTCAAGTGTGAGGGTATTTGATAGGAATAGATTTTGTTATATTTTTATATGTTGTTTCATTTGAATTCATTCTTATTTTTTATGTTAAATTGCTCATTTTGTGTTCCTATTGATTTTCTATACAGATTTAATTATGGAATACAAAATTTAGATCAAAGCAAGAAGATTTTGAAGTAAATTGGAGCAAAATTGCCTACAAAGGAAAGCTTAAAAAGCTTTGGAGGAAAAAAAAGAGAGAGAACAAAACTCTTATAAAAGGAAAAGGACAAAAGCTTAAATAAGTTTACAAGAGAGCGTAAACCATTTAATGAAGGTGGCAGCCAAAAACAACATTAATTAAAAAAAAGAATAAGGAGAGCATAAGTGGCGTTTCAAAGGGAGCATGGAGTGGAGTTTCACACTCAAAACGCAACCCTTAAGTAGTAGTCTTTACATACATCAAAACAACAATGAATGGAGCATCAGAACAGGAGTTTAAGCAATCAAACAATTCAGAAACTCTTGTGATTTAATACACTTCAATACAGCAACATTTTGGAGAGGAATGACGTATCCCTAATATGACACAAAAGGAACTTTAAAAAACTTGAAAAGGGATGGCACAAAGGAGCTAAAAAGGGAGCTGAAACCATGGAATTGGAGAGTTAAAAAGCTTGTCTCCTTGGACGGCTTTAAACTCCTTTCTTATTGTAGTCTCCTTGGTTTGGGTCAAGTCAAGAATTATGGGTGCAAGACCAAGGGAGCAATGTGTTTGGAGAAGTCAGTTGCCCCATGAAGTAAGGAGTGGACAGACAATAAAAGAAAGAGGAGGGGGGGAGGGGGCTCTTCACTTATCAGATTCAACAGCCAATGGAGTATGGAAAACAAGAAGATTTGGCCTTTGACAAAAGTCGGCTGTAGGAGCGTTTCTTAGTCAAAGATTTCACGTTTCTTGGATTTATCTTCACTTTGCTTTGATTTCATTTGTTTCTTTTCCATAGTTTAGTTGTTTGGTTTTCATCTTCATTTAATATTTGTCTTGACCAAATGTTATGGCTTTAGTTTAATTTCTTGCCTTATTTTCATTTTCTCTTGTTTTCCTTTTCATCATCTAAATGCTTGTTTATGTTCTTGTCCAATGTTATGCTTTTTAGTTTATGAATTCAATGTTTTACTTTCTCATGTAATGACCTTTGAATCTTTATGTTATTATGTTTATTTTTGAAATGTCTTAAGCTTTATCTCCTTAAGTTTTTATTTATGTTTTATGTATTTTGTCAATTTATGTTTGGTAATTAATTTTTGTTCTTGTTCTTATGGTTTTAATCATCTAATGTCTTTGTTTGTCCAATTTATAGTTCCTGAAATTTTGTTTATAGTTTTCATATAAGCTCACTTTAATTAGGTTTTAGTTAATTAAGTATTTAGTTTAATTAATGTGTGTTTGTGTTAGTTTAATTAAGTACTAATTTATGTTCTTCATTTGGTTTGTTTAATTTTCCAACTTTAGTTTCTTTTAATTAATTATGTTTTGTGTCTATTTAATATTTGTTTTGCTTAATTTAATTCTTTAGCTAGTTTAGTCTTGAGTTAGAAGATATTTATGGGATTTTGGCTTAATATTTGTGAAAATTGATTAGGAATCGATTGGCCATTATGATTTAAGTAAAGGTTTAATTGGGATTCTTCATAAATGACATAAATTAGGGATTAATTCTTAGGATTTGTCATCCTAGGTATAATTTCTAATTTAATTGCTAGGTAGAGGCTTGTGATATGTAATCATTCGTATCTAATAATGCAAGTGGCAATAGGTTAATTGGATTTGTAGGTAAACTTATCTAATTAATCTAAGATTCCAATTCTCTAAGTTACATAATCCAAGTTTGCGAGATTATGGCTTAAGCTATTGATTCTGGTTGACCACGTATAAAATTAGCTCAAATTAATCTATCTTTCAACACGAAATTTTAAATGGAGACCAACGTTTTGGCAACTGTACTGGTCAAATTAAATAATAAAGTGGAGTATATTTAAGACTCCGAGTATCGATCCCACGAGGAAGTTTATAGGACGTAAGTATTAGGTCAATCGGATTACAATTATCTAGAGAACACTCAGCTTTATGATTTAAGAAATAAATAACTAAAAT
>JAOXYD010215364.1:0-19698 GCA_028565735.1 Pinacopodium congolense
TTTTTCCTATTTTTGCAAGTTTATTCCCTGAGTTAATTCTTCATCGAATTTCAAGCTTCTTCTTCTTTTTCTTCTTCTTGTTTATTTCCTTCTAACTTTAAATTGTAATTTTAATTTATCTTACACAATAAATAAATACATCAATAAGATTTAATTAAAACTTAAAATTAGCAATTAAATAATAAAAATAAAACACAAAATAAAAAACTTAAATGATCAAAACTTACTCCAAACTAATATCAAAATAAATAAAACAATAATAAAGATCATGCTAAATAAAAACACATAAAATAAGTCTTAAAATACAACAAGAACAATTTATCTTGCAAAAAACGCTTACGAAACACTTAGAAAATGCATACTAAAGCACAATTATCAAGCACTTTTTCTTCTCTTTTCTTTTCTTTTTCTTTTTCTTTTGGTTGCATTTTTCATGCTTTCTTTTTCACTTCCAAAAAGGATAATGAAAATGGGTAAAAGATGAACTATTTCTTGGCAACTATTCAGTTTAAAAATGGAATGTCATAAATATCATAATGAATAAATCATCAAAATCATGAAATGATTTGAAATAATTGATTAAAAACTATTAAAATTAAAATAATAAAATCTTAAATGGTCAAAAGAAACAAAATATAAGGTAAAAATGGCCAATGATCTGGAAAGAAAGAATCGCAAAAATTTTCCACCAATTATATATTACTTTGAAAAAAATGATAAAATGATCAACTTGAGAGCAAGTAAATATAAGTATGAAATAACCATTCCCTCCTCCACACATGAAGTAAACATTAGTCCCCAATGTTAGAAAATGAAAATGAAAAGAAACATGCGGAAGAAAAGGAACAGATACCATCATGATTAAAATAAGTCTTGAAGATCCATTGAAATGAAAATAGAATAAAGATCTTAAAACGCAATGATCAAGATGAAATATAAGCAAGAAAAACATAAAAACAACAATAATATAAACCAAAAGAATGCTCCATGTTTGTATTTGTAACCAATGTTGTACCCAAAATGGGAGCCTAAACAAGAAAGCTAAGTATAAAAAATAAAAAGCCCTGATAATAGCGTAAGAACTAGCCTAAAAAAAACAAGAAGGCTAGTCTAGAAAATCGAACTAGGAGGAGGTAAATGTGCATGAACATAATCCTATAAAACTCCTAGTTGACTCTGAGCTACCACGATGTGATCAATAGTAGTATAGACTTTATCTTCACCTCGCTGCAAATGGTGCTTCAGGTTTAGGATATGCTGCTCTAGTTAACGAAATATAGCTAGCTTGTCATCAGAAAGAGGCATAATAGAAGGCTCAGCTACTTCAGGGGGAGGGCGAGTAACATTAGGTATGGCCTATGAAAAGGCCTCACTCATGCTTTCCTCTAGAGCAGGAGGTGGAGTTGGAGCATCAACAACATCAACGTGCTCACCATCTTACAATGGCCTCTAAAGCAGATTATTAGTGAACCATATTTTTTATACTGGTCATGATGAAAGGAGCAAGGGGAAGACCCTCAATGGTTCTAGGCCTAAAGAACATCTTCTACATAAACCTCATCATACCTTATCTCATTTAAACTACTGGTTTATGGTATGACGTTGTGGCTTAGAACGACCACTATGATTCGCCTTCTAAGTGAAACCTAATGCGTAGGAAAGTAGTCCTTATCAGCTCGCTTAATGATATTGAGGTCAACCCAGGCCTTCGCATTACTGAAAGGTGGATTAGACCCCACATGATCGCTATGAATGCGATCCACCCTATCAATGTAGATCTCACCAACATCTGGGATACCTACGAGTGTAGATAAAGAAGCATGAGTAATATAAATATGAAAACCATGAACCGTAGTAGGGATATCCAAAAGATCGTCAACTTTCTTCTCTTTAATGTTTGCATAAAACTTTTAGAGCAATACAGTATAAAAAGGTCTAACCAAAACAAGACTAGGTTCCCATATGAGGGCCTGGAAAAAACCCGAAACATCAAACTCCTCATTCAAATAAGGTGTTAAGGAGCACTCCATGATGAACTGATTGGTCAGCCGGGCATCATACCATTCCACATTTTCAAAAGAAGCAAAATGCAATTAATCAAATGTCGGGTGTTTGAGAGAACTTAAAGCACCGAAAATTTGTCTAGGGGACATATTAAACCTAAATAAGCATAGAAAAACTAAAATAAAGGCCAAATTTAACCTAAATTATGAAATGACCGAAATGCTCCTAGATGAAAATTTTCCAATTTTTCGATACAAACAAAATAGCATAAAATTGTTATGGATTGATATATAATAATCAGTAGATTCCAAATATACACAATTATAACAAGAAAATGCCTAAATTTGTTGGAAATTGCAAAAATATAGAGGTAAGTAAATAGTAACTCCGAAGCTTGAACCAAGATTTTGATGAAATTTGAAGGTTTTTAATGAAAATTGAGGCAACAATCTGATAAAGGTAGTAATTCCGCAAAAAACAAGCCCAAGAATGTCGAAAATGGTGGAGAAATGAGTAAGAAATGAGATATTTTAGGGTTACGGTTTGCACAGGAGAAAAAGTGGAGAAGCAAAAGGGAGAGGGGTGCATCTCTGCCTTCTACGTAGATTAAAATGATGCCTGCGATTACTAAAACAGTATCGCCTAAGTGCGGCATTTCTCTCCTTGCTTTAAAGAGTAAAACATGACTTCTATCCCACTTTTGGTACTGTCATTTTACTGTATGTTTCCTAAAAATTTTGGCAATTTTGGCCAAACTTCTCTCCAAATGATTCTACATTTAATCATAATATTAAATACAACATTCTATACTCAATTTACTCCAAATTAAGCGTTGAAAACACTAAAATTGATAGAAAAATAGATCAAAGGTATTAAAACTTAAAAAATTTTAAAACTAAAATAAGCAAAAAAAACTTATATGAAAGAAAACAAAGCACACACTTTAAACGCACTAAAAGAAACTTAAAGAGCTACTGAAATTAATCGTAAAACAATAAAATCAATATCTGAAAATTAAACAAAAGCTAAAAGAAAATTTTAAGAAAATAAATTAAAAGGGCTTTAAAACCAAGGAAAATAGTACTCTATCAAGAACAGACATACACTACAAGACCTAAATAATAATAATAAATCAAAATAAAATTAATAAAAACTACATAATCGGGTCAGAAAGAAAAAAATAGTAGCTGGTTCTGTAACCTTATTAGATAAATAGAACTTGACCCTACTTCTATTGACTTTAAAAACTGTTTGGCCATTTGAAACGTTAATGGTGCTATACGGATAGACTTTAAGCACATCATATGAGCTAGTCCATCGAGAATGCAATTTTCTAGGAAAGAGTTTTAAATGAGAAATATAGATCAAAATGTTATCACCAACTTTAAACTCAAGAGAAATGATGTGTTTATCATGCCATTTCTTGGTTCATTCCTTATAAAATTTGGCATTCTCATAGGTATTAAGGAGAATTGCAATAACCACTATTCGTTAACTTGCCTTGAATTGCAATATAAGAAATTAATTTCCTAAAATGCCTTATGCTCTAACTCCATAGATAAATGACATGATTTACCAAAGATTAAATGATACGGATACATACTAATAGACGTTTTAAAAACAGTATCGTATGCCTAGAGTTCATCATCCAAGTTTATAAACCAATCCTTTTTAGAAGTACTGATGGTCTTCTTGAGAATTCGTTTAATTTCTTGACTTGAAAATTTTAACTTGACCCCTAGTTTGCGGGTGATAGGGCGTGAAAACTAATAGACATGAATTTTATGACATATTTTCCTCCATTTTAAGCCAAATTGTTGTATAATTGCTTGCTTTTGATGTTTATTGTCTTAATTATGTATTTGATTGATGAAAATTGCAGTTGGAGTTGATTTATTTCAAAAAATTCGAGAAAAGGCTATTGAAATTCGAAATTTTAGAGTAAAATAGTGGGTATGAAGAAGCATCGTTCTACTGTTGAATCAGAGACTAAAATGGTAGTGCTTATCAGGCTTCATTTGACTCTTTTCAAGTGTCGTTTAAGTAGTCGTCAACACCTTTCTAGCTGGACCTTCTTCTCCACTTGCTGAAATTTGCCTTAGTTGCTCTTCACTTGCAACTGACATAAATAAGGACTCAAAGAACCCATTTATTAAAGAGTTGGATAGAGAAAAATATGAATTTGTGAGAGAAATCAGATTGAGAGAAGCTTAGGATTGTGACATATCCAAACTTCAACTTAAGTATTTAGAGATTAAGCCTTGTCTTAACCATATAATTTCATATATTGAGTGAAGTAATCCTAGAATAAGTCCCTTAATCCATCTTTTAATCATTTAGGTCATTAAAGAACAATTCCTGACAAATTTGATCTATTAAGACAATTTCTTTTTATCGAACTAAGTTATTTTGCATAACATAGAGCTTTTAAGTTTATTTAGTAATTTTTAGTTTGTGTTTACATTCAATTAAATTCTCTAGATAATTGTCACCAAATTTTCCCTTGTACTTGCAATTTAGCAAAGTATTCCCCCCAGGGAATAATACTTGGATTTTAGATACTTCCACTTATTACTTATGACTAGTGCACGTGCCATCAATGTTGGTCTGAAATTGATTTAAGAAAAGTATGCTTAAAAGAACATTGATTTAAAATTCATTTAAATGAATTCGCATTTATGGAAACCAACTTTGAAGTTTTTGGAGTTGTTACTAGGGAATGATGTTATTCATGGAATACTAGGAAGAATTTGCGAATATTAGTTTAGAGCTATTAATATTGTCTAACGTGTTTATATTTATTCTATTGCTTTGTTTAGCCTGCTTTGTTTTCTTTTCTTTTTAAAGTGTGTTTTTTTAGTTTAATTTCTTATTTACCTTTAAGGTTATATGCATACTCAGGGATCAAAACCTGAGAAGTTTGAATTTAATCCGGACCTTGAGCGATCTCTTAGGAAGCAAAGGAAAGAAACTCGAATGAGCACATTTGAATATGTATGAGTAGAGACATCCAGTGAACAATCATTTGACCAATAATTTGAATCAGAAATGGATCCACCTGAACCAAGAGAAAATAGACTTGTTAAGGGTGCTAAACCCTTAATTATGAGAGATATAGCTTTAGGTAATAGAGGGCAACCAATGCCTAACATTGTGTAGCCTAGGATCAATGCCAACAATTTTGAAATCCCTCATAGCATTATCTCGATGGTTAGAGCTTCCCAATTTGGTGAATCACCTTTCGAAGATCCAGATGAACACTTATAGATTTTTCTTGATATTTATCATCTTTTTAATACAAATAGAGTTCCTGATGATGCGATTAGAATAAAAATTTTCCCAGTTTTCCCTTAGAGACAAGGCTAGGGCATGGTTGAATAAACACCCACCTGGTTCTACTACATCATGGGACGAGCTAATAAAGATGTTCCTAGCTAAGTTTTTCCCTCCTGAAAAGATTGTAAAATTGAGGATAGAAATTAGCTCTTTTGTTTAATAAGAAAATGAGAGCTTATATGAGGTGTGGTAGAGATATAGGGAAATGTTGGCCAAATATCTTGTCCATGGTTTCATTAAATGATGTTATAGGACACTAAATGATGCCTAAAAGAACTATACCACAACTGAGAAGGAAACACTTGCTGTTATCTTTTCATTTGGCAAATTTCGTTCTTATTTAGTTTTGTCAAAGTTTATAGTATTCACTGGTCATGTGGCATTAAAGTATTTAATGACCAAACCTGATGCAACACCGAGATTAATCAGATGGGTTTTATTACTATAAGAATTTGCTATTACAAATAAAGATAAAAAGGGTTATGAGAATTTTGCCACTGACCATTTATCTAGATTAAATGAGGAAGTTATAGAAAATGTGCTGAACATAACATTAAAGCAATGTTTCCTGAGGACCATCTATTAGAAGTTAAGGATAACTTGCCATGGTATGCTGATTATGTTAATTATTTAGTTGGCAAAGTCATTCCTTATGACTTTTCTTATCAGAAATAGAGGAAGTTTCTTTTTTATGTAAAGAAATTTCTTTGGTATGATCCATTTTTTTACATGATATGTGGTGATGGCATTATTAGAAAATGTGTGCCTAATGATTAAGTGTTTCATATTTTAACTCACTATCATTCAAAGGAAGTTAGATGACACTTCGGGTCAGTTAGAACTATACATAAGTTTCTAAGATCAGGGTTCTATTAGCCCACATTTTTTAAGGATGCATTTAGCTTTGTAAAATCTTATGATAGCTGCCAAAGAACTAGAAAAATTTAAAGAGGACAAGAAATGTCATTGAATAACATTTTGGTATGTAAGATCTTCGATGTCTGGGGCATTCATTTTATGGATCCATTCCCTAAATCGTTTTCCAATCAATATATTCTATTCGTATTTGATAATGTGAGTAAATGGGTGGAAGCAGTTGCCTTACCTATGAATGATGCTCGAGGGGTGGTAAAAATCCTCAAGAAGAACATCTTTACAAGATTTGGTATACCCTAAGCTATAAGTAGAGACGGGGGATCCCATTTTTTAATCGGCAATTTGAATATCTTGTATCCAAATATGGTGTTAACCACAAAGTTGCCATCCTATATCATCCATAAACAAGTTATCAAGTGGAAGTTTCTAATCGAGAAATTAAAAGAATCTTAGAAAGGACTGTAAATGCATATAGAAAGGATTGGCTTTTGAAATTAAATGATGCATTATAGGCATGTAGTACTGCTTTTAATATTCCAATTGTTATGGTGCCATATCGCTTAATGTACGATAAATCTTGTCATTTACCTATGGAAATGGAGCATAAGGCATTTTGGTCGAAAAATTTCTTAAATTTTAATGTAAAGGAAGTTGGCAAAAAAATGTTATTGCAATTGAAGGAATTAGATGAATTTCATCTTAATGCCTATGAAAATACCAAATTATATAAAGATGGAACAAAGAAACAGTATGATTGGAATATTGTTCCTTATGACTTCACATTGGCGACAAGGTATTGATCTATAACTTTCGTTAAAACTATTTCCTGGTAAGTTGCAATTAAGATGGACTGGCTTGTATGATGTGCTTAATATTTATCCTTATGGGGCCATTAAATTATGAAATGGATAGTCAAATTTTAAAATCAATGGACAAAGGGCCAAACTTTATGTATCTAATAGGGTCAATGACCAATTTGAGCTTCTTATTCTTCCTAACCCCTTTTAGGTTGTTTAATTTGTCAATTTTATTAAGTTATATTGTTTTAGTTCTTCTTTTTTAGTATTTTTAGTTTTCCCTTCTTTCTTTTTCAAGGTTGTTTTAGTTAGGTTCTTTTATTGTTCTTTGTTTTAGTTTTACCTCTTCGTTTTCTATTTAATTTTATCTTCTTTTTAGTCTTCCTTTGATTTCTTTTTCCTTGTTTTAAAGTGTTTAAGTGTCTTTGTTTAAAACCTTTCTAGTTTTTTTTCTTTAGCTTTTCCTTTAAAGCCTTTTTTTTCTTTCTCTTTTATCTTAGGTTTTGTTATTATCTTGTGTGAAAATTTAGTTTTTAGTCTTGTTAACTCTCTTTTTAATTGTTTTCATTGCTTAAGTTGTTTTGAATTTAATCTTTAGTCCTTGTTTATCTCTTTTTAAGCTTTGGTTTTAAGGCCTTAGTCTAGCTAACTTTTTCTGTTAAAATTTAATTTTTTATTGGCTAGATTTTAAGTTATTTAGCTAGGAAATCATTTAATCTTTGCATGGTATTAATTTGGGGTCATTTAGACATGAATTAGAGCTAAAAACCTAAGTTACAGTTCAATTTCAAAATTAAAATGCAACCCTTAAATGGCGGGTTGTTCTTCTGGAACCCACCATTTTGCTTTCTAGAGACTTAAATGGGGAGAGTAGAATGACGTTTTTTAATTTTTCATAGGTCACCACAGTTCTGGAATAAACAGTGCAGACCATCTCCCTTCCTTGTTTCTCACTCAATTCTTCACAAATTTGATGATTTAAGTGTCAAAATCTCAAAATTCCCAAGCTCTACCTGATTCTAGGATTATTTCATGCATTAAACACCTCTTTCTGTCCTCAAATTGCATTTTTTGTCCCAATGTACTATTCCTCTAATTTTTTTTATTTTTATTTTGGGTGATGATTTTGGCATTGTCTTAGCATAATTTTGGTGCCATTGGATTCCTTAGGGTATTGTCTACATTTTCATACCATTTTTATTTCAAAATCTTTCTATAAAAATTTTGATATTTTTCGGTCTAGGGGCATTTTGGTATTTTCACATAAGTCACAATTTTTAGCTTGAATTAAGGTTTTTATTGGTTAATTTAGGCATATTATTGATTCATATACATTTACATAGCTTAATCTTAGACAATTAGCCCATATTTTTGCAATATTCACCGAATTTCGCATGATTTAGAGCTCTTTACTCAGTTTTTGCTTAATTTTGGTGCATAATTTGCTTTGTTTAGGTCTTCATGCTTCCTAAATAGTTTTAGGGCACTTTAGCTCAAAAATGTGGGCTGTTAGAGATGTTTCTCACTTCACAAGCCAAGAAAATGTCGATTGGTATGACACTCGTCTAATAAATAAATGTATTGACAAGAAGTCTCTAGTCCTTGCTTTAAATGTTCAATTTAAGGTCAGTGCCGTATTTCGTACGTTGGAATGGGACCCTATGTTTGTTTTGGTTGGCCCATACTATCCTATCCTCGTACAGGAGTTTTATGCTAATATGGAAGAGAAGGATGTTGAAGGTCTTCTCGATATCCAGTCTACTATTGGAGGGGTGATTATTAACCTCACTCGTGCTTCATTTTCTGACCTACTCAATGTGTCGGATGTTGGTGAGCTTTATCATCACCGAGTGGATAGAATTGATCGTTCTGATGTTGAGTCAAATGTTACATTTACTTTTGAGGCTACTTGTACTACTTTGGGATTGATTTAACTTACTGGCAAGGACTATTTTCCAACCTATCAGTTATCTATGTAAAGGCACATTGTTATGGCCCTTCTTTGTTCTAATGTTCTCCCTCGTGCTAGTGGTCTAAATGAAGTAAGGTATGCTGATATCTACCTTTTGTATAAGCTTTATAATGGTTTAGGAGCCATCGAGGGTTTGCCATTATTGATTGTAAAACAAACTGCTAATTTTATAATCAAAACTGTAAGTATACAGTTCGTAACTTGTAATAAAGAATAGATATCGATCCTACAAGGATTAAGTTGAGTCACCACTTATATTAGAATCTTTTTTTTAAAGGAACAATTTTAGATATTAATAAACTAGAAAATAAAATAAAATAAAATAAACTAACAATAGCAGCCAATTGAGACGAAGTGCAAGAATTTGATAACCAAAGCTTAAGATTAGGACTCGTTCTATCCCTATTTTGCTTTCCTCTTACATTCCTAATTCAATTATGCTCAACCCAAGACTTTCTAATTCTTAATTACCCTCTCTCAAGGTGAAATTAACTGTCCCTAGCCCAATAGATTAAGATTAATTATGCTATCTCTAGCCTTATTAACTTTTCCTAACCATTCAACTAGATATTAAGCAATCTTATAGGTAATTTTCAACAAATAACCAAGATCTCTCTTTAACTAGTTGCAAAAACTTGAATATGCATAGGTCTATTGGAAGCCAACTCTAGTTGCACTACCCAACACAAATACCCAACTTACCCTCTTTACTCTAGTTACGATCAGTCACGATTGTGATACATAATTTGCATCTAGGAGGTGTCACAATCATGACACGTTACCCTTATGACACCTTGTTTGATAACTTCGAGCATCCTTCACTCTTTTGACCATAACTTCTACTTTGGAGCTTAGATTGACTTGAAATTTAAACTGGAGACTCCTAACATCATGATCTTCCTCTACTTTAATTTTCATAACCATCTAAGTCCTAAATGTCCACTTAATGGGCCATCAAAATCACTTGTAAAATTTCCAAATTTAAAATTTTATTTCTTGCAAATCTAACAATAAAGTGCATCAAACTATCTCTTAAATAAGCTCAAAATCCATCCTTAAACACTAGAAAAAATAAAAAATACTTAAACACTTCAAAGATCATGCAAAGATGCAAAAGATGAAATAAAATAAAGATAAAACAAAGAAAGAAACACTTAAAACACCTAAAAACAACATAGAAACATAACCTAAAAGCACACTTATCAACTTCTGCACAATTAAATCTTTGCTTGTCCTCAAGCAAAATTAAACAGCATGAAATCTTTCATTAAACCAATCCACTCTATCAATTCATCTTCACAAGGATTAAGAGCATGCAATCTTTCAAACTTCAGCTAACTCAAATGTCAAGCTACTACACACATCAAGACTAATTTTCATTGGTATACATAAACGAACTCCACTTATGGCAATATCGATCAAAGGCAAGCATAGAATCAAACCAGATCTTCCTCGCCGAATTCATTCAAAGAAATGAAATCCTAAATGACATGTACTAAAAACGTACATAGGGAACATGGCATGAAAACACAAAGAAACTAATACTAAAAACCTATCATGCACCCTAAATGACATGTAAAAATGCAATGCAAACAAAAACAAAAAGCTAAAGCTACCTCCACAAACTTGAAGGACACATTGTCCTCAATGTGTGAAGATAAAAAAAAAAGCAAATCACAAAATAATCAAATTCACAAAGCAATAAAACAAATGAAAAATAAATAAAAGAAAAAAATAACAAGTAAAAAGAGGGAGTAAGAGAGCTTATGGAGAGGGAGGGGCGATGGTATTGGTGAGGGGACTTGGAGGGCTTGCATTGCCCAAGACTTGTGGATCTTCCTTTCAAGATAGCGTTGACGCTAGATCACCATTTTCATTTGCTAGTTCAGTACAGCCAATTGCTGTTGTGTTTGCCTATTTTGGAACTTGAGTAGATTACACACCTTCTTCCATCTTGTCTCATCTGAATAGTCCCTTGAATTATCATCATACGAAGGAGCATCCCTAACAGTTAAAGGTTCGCCAGAAAACCTATGCTTCATTGTAGTGCGAGTCCAAAGATCTTGAAACTATGTGTTACTATGCCATAGGATTTTCGAGCGGCGCAAATAAGAAAGATCAAAGTCCTTACAGGAAATGACGGTTAGACCAACAATATCAATATTGAAATGTTGTGCTAATATGGTGGCTAAATACCCTAGGCCTAAATATTTCCCTTTATAGTCACTGACTGCATCAAAGCTTGAAAAAATTAGAAGGACATACGTAACTTGACCTTCTTATCTATACACCAAAATAAAAATAATTCCTTAGCCGAAGATTTGTTACTTTGAGTCTTGGAAAAAATAACATAGCAAATAAACTTTTGTAATAATAAAGGTTTATGGTTAAGAATATTAGCATTTGAAGAATTTTGTGGTTTGAATTCAAATAGTTTAGTCAAAAAATGCCAATAACTATTAGTGAAAAATCTTGATGGGCATCTTCTACATGGCCTTTAGGAAAAGCAAAAAGTGAGTCCAAAACTTTCTCATCTAACTTGTGAGCCTTACCCTTTAACCTAAACAAAAATTCAGTAGAGAAATTAAATCAGCATCCGTACACCAATAGAATAACCAGCAATTGAGCCCAACCACCTTTAGCACACAATCTCAATAATTTCTCCTTAAGCCCTATTTCTTCTAGGAGAGTAAAATTAAAATAATGAGGTGTAAGAATAGTCATACCCCTCAAAAGATTGTATCTAATACCTTCATCTTGGGAGAAAATTAGAAAAGGTACCTCAAAATCTACGTAAATGTCCCTCTCATTATGACCCTCCACTTCAGCTTGAATGGGTTAGACGGATTTTTAGCAATAGGTCTTAGTTCTTAGAGGCATTATATGCAAAAACCTGAAAAAAAAAAACACAAGAATGGTGAGAAAAACCAAAACAGAGGCAACTCAGTCATCTTAGGGAGAGAGATGCATGAATGGAGGAACAAAGGGGAGAAAAGCTGTAGAAAATAGGAGAAAAAAAAGAAGAAAATAGTAAAAACTTCAAGATTTTGGAAAGAAATCATAAAAAAACTCACTAGATTTAAGGAATCTAAGATATAAATGGAGGAAAAAGGGGTGAGGGAGCCAGATTTAAAAAGAGAGAGGCGTGAGAGACAGAAAGAAAAAGAGAAGAGGAGAGAAAATAGGGTTTTAGGCTTTTATACTATTGCGATGAAACTCCTCTATCACAATCATCTTAGGTCGCGATCTTGACAGGGAAAACACCTTAATCACTTCTAAGACGCAAAATTCAAGTGTCCAAATACCTCCTTCTCAATTCAAACTTTCAAACACGACCTCAAATAACAAATCTACCTAAAAACATCAACCAACCTCAAGAAATCAAGTGATGAATCAAAAGAAAAGAGAAGATTAAAGTAAGTAACTGATAAGGGTCAAATTGATTTGATTTTTATAGTTAAGTTTTTGAATTATGACCCTAAATTAGTATTTAATTGTTTAATTGATGCCTTATAATGCTTGATTTGCATATTGGAGCTTAATTATCAAGATTAAAGCAAAAACATCAAGAAATACCCTTTGTGCTGACCATTAACGACCCTTTGGTGAGGGTGCCATTGTTGAAGAACATGGGGCCATTTATACTATCCAGAAGTTGGGTTATAATGGCACCCTGTGAGGGTGCCGTTGTAGGGGTGGCAGGGTGTCGTTGTGCCATTAGTCAACAATTTAAGCTTGGGGTCTTGCAGATTTCAACCTTGGCGTGATATCAACTAATTTCCTTGTCTTCTGGCATGTGAGGAGAGGCTTCCAAAGTCTACATAGAGCCAAAAACAATAGATAACACGTATCAATTAGCTAGTAATCAGATTAACTTAGTGTGAGAACCTCTAACTTCTCTCTTCATCTTTTTCTTTGAACACTTAGGCTTCAAACACTTAGATTTCGAGTTTATGATTGTATTTTTTAGTTCTGTAAATTGGAGATTGCAGCTACGACCCATATCTGAGTTTCTAAATCATCATAGGGGGTTTTTTAACTCAGATTCTCCATTATATTCTCCTGTTTTTTTGGATTAAATCAAACCATATGTTCTTATGTGCATCTCCTTTTGTATTCTTGATTTTCTTGCTAGATCTTGTGGATTCAGAGCTGCTGTGGTGTCTAGATCATCTTAAGGAGTTAAAGGCTTGTCCAGAAGGAATTCTAAAAACTTTTTGTACTTCTTAACCTCTTTATTTCAGCTTATATTTACAGATTTATTCATAGTATGTGGTGTAAAGTATATATCTTGCATGTTTTGATTCAAATGTGTGGCTAAACGTTTCAGATGCTATGGATTGATGTTTTGATGTTTTAGGAGAGTTTATATGCATGTTTATATGTCTGTATTTTTATTGTTGAAGATATGAATGTAACAAATCTAAGCTGGCCACTTGAGATTAGGATTAAAGATAGTTTAAACATGAGAAATCTACTTAAATTGTTTGAAAAATCAACAAGCAACAGAAATTAATCCTTGCATGACCAAACCTGAATTTTTTATGAAAGTTGGAGTTGTGGACTTAAGTTTCCATAACTCACCTTCTTGATATTTATTCCCATTTACTTGATTTTAAAGCATAACCAAACTTTCAACAAGATTAAATAGAGAAAAAGCAAAGTCTTAACCATATCTTTGTTTTGATTTCTTGAAGGACTTTAATCAGACATTAAATATGTTTTTAAACTCAAATAAATCATCAAACATCTAATCCATAACTCCTTTAAACATTTGGTAATTTTCAAAATTTTTCAGAAGCAATTTCGTTTTCAAAGTGTTTAAGCCTAAATATTCAATTTTTCGGCTTTTTCCAATTTTCAATCAATTTCTTCAGATTTTCCTAAAAAAATTGTAATCCAATCAACTTGGTAAATAAGTCACCTTTTTCCCATGGGAACGACACTCAGAGTTTTAAATTTTACTCTACTTTATTACTTTTGCTATAGGTGCACTTACTTAAAAAGTACGTTGGTTTTAAAGTAAAAATCATTTCGAATACCCGTCAATTTTAAAGTCACCTAACCAACGAAACAAAGACTTTGAATAAAAGTCATTTAGAACACCCATCAATTTTAAAGTCACCTAATTAATGCAACAGGGACTTTTAGGGCTCACAATGTGAAGGTTATATGATTTTTTAGTGAAATAGCCCAAATAATGCTTAGACCTAACCACTTGATCTTCACTTTATTATTTTTGCTATAGGTGCACTTACCTAAAAAGTACGTTGGTCTTAAAAAAAATCATTTCGAATACCTGTCAATTTAAAGTCACCTAACCAACGCAACAGGGACTTTTAGGGCTCATAATGTGAAGGTTATATGATTTTTTAGTGAAATAGCCCAAAGAATGCTTAGACCTAACCACTTGATCTTCTTTGCACTAATATGAAGAGTAATAAGATAAGTTATTTTTTATTAGGTTAGATCCTCTAAAATTGCAATGCCATTGGTTCCCCATTATTAGGCTTTTAGAGAGAGAAGTTTTCTAAGGATGTACGCTTTTGGAATGAGATGAAGAGGCCCTGACTTGTCCAATTATCAAACTAGATTGATGTGTCTTTCCCAATGCCCATATTATGTATGAATTATGAGCAAATTTTATCCATCAACTTCAGAATTTGTTTCACGGTCCATGAATCATCAGATCTTAGTTTGCATTAGAACTACAGTTTTACATATATTTGGAATGAGTCCATTATGACCATAAAACGTTCTTGTCAATTAGGATTCTCCATATATTGTTTTCTAGAATAATTTTGATTGCTATGGATATGGAATTTCTTCCTAGTCTACTTTATGTTTTTAGGAGGGTGATCTCTTACCACTTCACCTTAGCAATGCCAATCCTATCAGTCTTTCCACTCCACGAAAAATTATTTAATACTCTTTCGGTATCTTTCAATTGTTTCTTAAGAAGGATGAGAGGAGAGGACTAGTACATGTGTAAGTTGTCAAGGACTAAAATTATAAGTTGACTCAACTATCTCCTTCTAAAAAGGATAAGATTTTGTGGCACTAACCCCTTATTCTCTTTTGAAATCTTTTTACCAGCACCTTATAGTCAATTTAAGATGGCTTCTTTAAGATAATTTATAACTCAAAGTACGTGATAGGTAGCATTTTGATTTGCAGGTTGGATATTCCAATAAATCTACCAAAGAAAGAACCCACTATAGTAAAAAATGAGTGTGAATTTCCTCCCTATTTATCCTTAGGCCTAATAATTTTGTAACACTCTAAAGCACAGCCATTAGGATCTTGATGGACCGCTAATTTTCTCCAAAAAGGAGGAAGATGTCAGCTGTAAAAGCCAAGTTGTGGATCTTCAATTCCTTACATTTGCTGTGAAAGATGAACCTAGGATTAAAGTTAATTCTATAGCTAGTTAATTTTGTAATAATTTCTATACATATGTGAAGGTAGAGGGAGAGATGGGATCTCCCTACCTCAATCCCTTCTTTTGTTGATAGATTTTAGTAGGCGGCCCATTAACAAGGATACTAAAAGATGTAAAAGTTATACATTGCATGATCCAAGTCATAAATTGAGTAGGGAGAAAAAAGCATTCTAAAGCATCTTTAATTGAACTATAATTTATAGAGTCAAATGCTCTATTTAGATCTAAATAGATGGCATAATTCTTGACATATTCCCTTTTGTGATATGAATTAAAGAGTTCCTAAGCTAAGAGAATATTATTTCCTATATTTCTATCCTAAATAAAGGAAATTTGGTTGAAACTAATCAACAAGTCCAGCAGTTGTTTCAGTTTGTTTACTAGAATCTTTAAGTTTATTTTATGGAAAATGTTGTAATAAGAAATTAGCGTGTCATCTTTAAGATTTAAAGAGACAGGGATTTTTTTATAAAAATTAAAATTCATTAATGGAAAAACTATACGCTAAGTTAGCTATATAAAGCACATGCAAAGCAACACCACTTAACTCAACAAAAAAAAAAAATCCAAAGTAGCCTAAGCTTTTAGACCATTCTATCAAGACTTCACCAATAATCAATCACGAAATTAACAAGAAACCCTAACCCATGCTAGAAATAATCAACAATCTCATGTGGGTAAGAGCCAAATAAAACCCTAAATCATCCACCTCACCATTTCAATACGAATTTTGAAGGAGCTTGAGGCCTAGAGTTTTAAAACATACTAGAAGAATCACCATTTAAGCTAATCGTCTGTCGACCATAGAGCAGTAAGGGTGATGTATCATCCCTTTTTGATGTATGAGGTAAGGACTCACACTTAATCCCTTTAAGCTCTATGACATTAACTTGATCCATTCTTTAGCTCAAATACAGTGTGTCAAAACTTATAATAGAGGGAAGGACCCACAAAGCAAATGCGTTCCACGCTGACCTAGTAGGAAGGGGAAGAAGGCCTCTTGGATTTTAACCTTGCCTAACCCTCCAAGAGTGAGAAATGGGAGGGCTACATATTGCATTAACTTTGTAAGTACAATCTGTTCTCTTATCCTCAATATTATATCCTTCAAGAGTTATTTTAACAGAATGTCCTCACTTTTAAAATACCAATTATTTCTCTCTCAAAAAATGGAATACATACACATCCCATATGAAAGCAAGTGGATCTGAGAGTCTCCTATATGTATAGACTTGGTCCTCATAATTTTATGAAAGATCTCCTCATAATCATAGTTGCACGTAGATATTAGACATAATTTATTGACTTGCTCCCAAAGAAAAGGTAAGTGGCTACAATCAAAAGAAAGATGTTTACCCGACTCTACATGGCATTTACATAGCATACATCTAAAGATAAATTGAGAAATATAAGTTTGTCCATTGTAGATAGCTTGTTTTTTAGGAGAAGGATCATATGAAAAGAGACCTTAAGTTGTAGTGCCTTATTCCAAACATACTTAAGCCAATCCAAATTTTTACCCATTTCCCTCAATACATCTTAACATGAGGCATTGGTAAATCTACTGGAGGGATGCTCAATCCATACATAGGAGTCTGGCTTGATAAGATCAGGAATATAATCTAGGAGGTTATTATGAAATTCCTAAGGAACATTTTAACCATGCTCATTTAACCAAATTTTCACTTTGGAATTAAGAGGATGGTAACTTAGAATGTGTCACCATATAGTCTCAATTAGTGGACCCTCCTTGCTCTAGTTATCATAAAGCAAAGAGGCTCTCTCTACATCTCAATTAGGCATTTAAGGGCCAAGATTGCTGAAAGAAGTGAGCATTTAGGCCATCAGGACCTAATTCTTTGTTTAGTTTAGATTAAGGAATTTTAGTACCCTTTCTATCTCCTCCACTTTAACAGGTTTAGTGAGAAGAATGTTATGGTATAGTGACATCTTTTTAGTAATATTGGAATTAAGAAAAAGAGCAACAAACAGGTTTCACCCCTTAGATTCAAGTTGTTTTTTAAAAAACTAGAATACCAAGTTTATGATATCATGCTTATCCTCTACAAATATGTATTCATCATGAATAAGTTAAGTAATTTTATTAGAATTCTTGTAATTGAATATGGATTTAAAAAGGAGAGTTGTTGTCCCTTTTGTAAAGCAATAGTATTCTAGATTTCTTTCTATATGCGAATTGTTAGGATTCTAAGGCTAATAGATATCTTTTAAGATGAGTACTCTTCTACGCTTACTTTGAACTATTAAAAGGATCCGTATAAAACTCTAAATAAGAATGTTCTAGCTTCCTTCAAGAAATAACTACCCTTTTCTTATAGTTATAAGGAAATTTTGCTCTAGGTAATGCCTTAAGTAGTTTGGATAGCTTTTTGTACAATTTAAATTAATTAAATCCTATCATATAATAGCTCATCCTTCTAGTGACTATTTGGTTTAATCCTTGTAGTTTAGCTCAGAGATTAAAGAATCTAAAAGGAGTGCAACCAATTTTCTTCATGAATCAATTACGGACCCCAATTAGACTAAGGTTTGAAGTAAGTACTTGAAAGAATATAGCCTTCTTATCTTGAAACTCATCTATCCGTTTGTTGTTAACTAGATCTCTATCTAATTTCCTAGTAAATCCATTGTGACCTTCTTATTTATTATACTAGGCAAAAAATTTGCTGACATATTTTCTAAGAAGTATTCTCAACTATATTATTTCTATCCTAGAAAGAGAGGGTGAAATTGAAGTCCCCTATTATTATCTAGGGATTATCCATTTCTTTTCCTAATTCCTAGAGTTTTTACATTGGTGTTTTATTTGAAAGACAAAGTTGGAGACATTAAAACAAAAATATACAGTTGGATATGTTATGGTATGAAAAGAAATTCCAGGTGGATCATTTGATCCATTTCTACAAAATTAAATATGTTTATCACCCTGATGTCAAAGGTCATAATTATCCTCCCATTATAATGGGATTAACGATTGAAAAACAGTTTCTACCTTCTTTACAAAAAACAAAAGTTCTTACAAAACTCTACTTTCAGCTTAGTTTCTGGTAGATTAATTAAATATGGCTTGTTGAGTTTATGTAGTCTTATTGTACATTCTATTCTTTTTAGAATTGTTTAATCCCTTTGCATTCCAAACAAGTAGAGATATTAAGAGGAGGGATTGGCGGTTTTACCTTAGCTCAAGCCTTTATACTTGAGATCCTCCTAGAAATGGTCTTAAATTCTACCTCATGATCCTTGTTGTAGACTTCTAATCCTTTCTTTAGAGGATATTCCACCTCTTTCAAGTGTTGTTCCTTAACAATATCTTGAATTTTAGCTTCTTTAAAAATGAAATATTTCCTTATATTATCATCTCTAGTAGGGTTTTTTAAAGCAACTAGGTTTATTTCATTATCAATTGGAGACAAAGCAATCTTTAAGGTCTCATTCTTATAGTTGAAAAGTTTAGTGTCTTAGGATAGGTTACTAGAAGCAATCTTAACTTTGGTAGAGTTTGATGATCTCGTTTAAAGAATCAGCATTATCCTAGTTGGAAGAGTCAACATTCTAGTGGGAATCATCCATTTCTGGTTGAGATATTTATTAACTTGGTTATGTATCTCCCCTCTTTGAGTGTCCAAATTCAGCTCCTCCTTTACTCCCATTAATTTCAAAGTAGTCACCTCTTTTGAATGTTTTATCTGTAGCTTTCCACACTTTCCTTTGACAAATAAGGAAGGTTTCCATTATTAGGAAACTATTAGAAGATCTTCTACTAACTCTTCTTTATCATTGAACTTCATTATGGGAATCACTTTAGGCAATGGTTGACAAACAAAATTCCTACATATGCTTTAGCATATCTAAGCCTCTTCATAGCTACATGGTTTCATCTACATAATGAGGCCTACCTATATAGCTTGGAAGGTGACTTATGCCTAAAGTAATTGAATATTCCACAGGTAGATTATGGATATGGATTTAAAGAGTAATATGTTTCATTTTAATCTCCTCCAACTTCAATCCTAGTTTCTATCTTTGTATATCGTTATATAAAGTCGCACTACCATATATGTAAGATAACATAATTTGTTGATTGGATAACAAAATAAATAATGTTGCTTCAAGCTTTAACTAAGGCAATACAACAGTTTAAAACTACAACAACAATTTTGAATGGATGTTGCAATATGTTGAACCAAGGTGGTTCTAATCATGTGTTTTGATGATGACAAAACATTATTCTTACTAATGTTTAAGTGTTT
>JAOXYD010215374.1:0-33249 GCA_028565735.1 Pinacopodium congolense
TTGGAAAAAGCTGATTTTGCAAGGTGATGTGGCCAATCGTGTAAGGACTTGTTTTATGAATTTTCGAGATTAAAAGGCCAGACTATCTTGGGAGATCTCCATCTTCAGTGAATGTCCAGTGACTCCAAGGCCACCTTTGTGCTCCTGGTCACAAGCGAATCTAAAGCTCACTCCCATTTTTCTTCAACTAAACTCAAATTGCATTTAGGGTTCTAGGACCCTAGGTTTTCAAAATTGGAATTCTACTTTGAATTCAGAAATTAGCTCGAATTTCTTATGTTTTCTTGCAATTAAAAGTGTAATTAGGGTCATAGAACATTCAATTGCATGTTCATACACATAATTTTGATTTTCCCCAATTTTCATATTTCTATTATTAGGGTTTATTTGAATTTCTGTCTATTTTTAGGTGTTTTCTAAAATTGACCCTTTTTAAATCCAATTAGATGCTCACTTAAAGTTTTTATGCAGTCAATTATATTTGATTTAATTTAATTTTTAAATATCAAAATTTCAGATTTACAATTTAGGATTTAGTTAATTTTCTTGTTAATTTACTAAATTTTCAATAAAATTAAAGTGCCTAAAATTAAATTAAATTTTTTCTTGAGGTACTTGAACAATTTATTTTCCTAAAAAGTCCAAAATTTCATATTTTTTCTATTAAGTCTAAAAACTATTGAAGCTAAATTTTCAAGTCTAAGTGATTTTTTTTTATAATCAAATTCAAGTTTTAGAAGTTTTTAACTGTGAAATTAGTATGCATTTGAAGTTATCTTTTAAACTTGATGTCTTTAACTTGTCTTCAACTTTTAGAAATTTTCAAATAAGTTGATTATTGCAAAATTCAATCGTGTTTAACTGTCTCATAAGCATGGCATGCTCATATAGAACCTTATTTAGTTTTGATTATTTTAAAAACCATTTGGTCACCCTTGATTGGTTGTATCTATAGGTTGTGTGATTAATTTTATTAGTTATAACTGTTCTTGTGCTTTATCTATTCCTAGAGTCTCCTTAGGTGTTTGTTTTCTTTTCAAAACCTTTTTTTTTTTCTACCTAGCTTTCTACATTATGGTTAGAACTCGAGGCGGTAGTACTTGTAAGGGTAGGATATCTTCCTCTAATGATTACCTATATACTGATTCTGCTAAATTCCAAGACTATGCTTTAAGGAAACTCTCGAAAAACCATTTTATTTCTCTTACTCATATAGATACTTACAAGGAAAATGACCTAGTACAATATTTTATTGATCAAGAATGCGAGTCTATTACTCTGACAGCATAAACTTGTCCCACAGCTATAAAACTATTTTGTTGTAATCTTAGAGAGGTTAAGGAGAATGATCAATATATCATCGACTCTAAAGTAGAAGATACTCCTATCCAACTATCGAGAGACATAATAAAAAACATCCTTGGTATCCCTATTCCTTCTATGTTCTTTCAATATAATTGTATGTCAATATTTAATTCCACCCACTCCTTAGCAAAGAGAGTTTAAACGATTTTTAAGTTAGAAAGTGAGGAGGGCATTACTGAAAAACATAAGAATGTTAAAAACTTGAGTGCAATACCAAAATTCCATCACATTTTCATCAAATATAATTTCCTCTCTACTAGTGGTCATTACAATGACCTAGGGTACGATGATCTCTGGTTTTTATCTACTCTTATGTTTGGTGAGAGAATCCACTTATGAGATTTTATCTTATATAACATGATCCATTTTGTCTGAGGTAAGAAAAGAAGCCAACATATTCCCTATACCTTGATTCTTGGCCACATCTTCCAGTATTTTCACATTCCTCCCATGGAAGATGAATTTGAGCATTCCTCCTTTTTTGATCAAAAATCTCTAAAAAGCATGGATTTTTAAACTTTTAGTGATCATATGACTCGACCTTGTCAGCGACAGCGTTCAGTTCCCCCTGCTAATGTTGATGTGCCTGTTTTACCTATGATGACTTAGCCTACCTTTGAGCACCTTGATGATGATGCCACTACTACTGCATTAGTCTCTTCAGCACTTATTGCTACTTCTTATGATATTGAGGCTGCCATCATTGAACTTTTTCACAAAATGGACCATTTGATGAGTTGTCTCGATGAGCACAACAACCTACTACGAGAGATTCTCTCCAGTCATCCTCCTCAGCCACCTTTAGACATTAAGCATTTATATATCTTGTTTTTGTATTGATCCTTATGCTACTTTGGATGTATGACATTTCACAATTTATGATATTGACTTTTTCTTATTACGTCTGTTTTCCTTCGATCCTTTTTACTTTATGCATTGATTTATTTCGTACTTGATCATGTGATAATACCCTTTTGTGATTCCAAAAAAGGGGATAAATATATGATAAAAGAAATGGATATCTGTTTTTTATGTATATTTTTGTAATAAGTTAATTATTTAAGGGGGAATTAATCACTTGTTATTTGTAATATGTTATGAGAGAGTTGATCATTTGAGGGGTAGTCAATTATTTTATATGATGTTATTGTAATGAATTATTTTATATGATATTATTGTATTCAATTATTTGATTTGATGTTATTGTAGTTAATAACTTGATATAATTTTTAATTGCCAAAAATGTTAACAAGTATTTCTCCTTGACTTTATGACATTTAGGGGGAGCTTTATGATCTGTTTTACTGTTTATTGTTTATCATATCACTTAGTTTTGTCATTACCAAAAAGGAGGAGATTGTTGAACCAAGAATGGTTCTACCTTATTTTGGTAATGACAAAATAACCTTTGCTACTAATGCATGTGTTTTTAAGTGTGTTTGAAAAATATATTAAACAAAGTTCAAGCTGATTAATTAAGGAGTCTTGAAAAAGAAAACGAAGAATCATATGAAGACTCAAGTTTGAATAAAGAAGTTTAGAATAAGTTTATATCTAATTAAATGTAAACTTTACTTAGTTTTATTTTGGTGTTCTCGAAAGATTCATATTTAACCATTCATACATACATATTTTAGAATATGTAAATAGGTTCATAATCAAGAGGTTTATGTGTTTTAATGTGATTAAATCAAAATATACCTCTTGATGCTTGTTTCAAATAATTAGGAAAACATGAACATAAGATGTTAAGTGATTAAGATAAATAATTGTTTGGATATATATGTTTGGATTTCAGAAATGGATAAATAGATAAGTAGTGAAATGTTTATACTGTGATTAATTGACTGTGTGTGGTTTTTAAGTCGGTCAACCAAATGATTGTGGTTGTTCGACCGAATGATAAACAAAGGTCTATTAATTGACTGAATGATTGGATCGATCGACCGAAGCAAAGGAAGAAGGCTTATCAGTCGACCGAATCAAAAGATCAATCGACCGAATATTGCGAGACTTGCGATTACTTAACAGTTAGAAATGTTAATACTTTATAACGTTATCTTATTAACGTTGGACAACGGGTCTGAGTGACGTTGCCCAACAGATAGATGAAAAACTTTAGTATAAATAGTCGTTCTTTACATAGTCTTTGTGTAGAAGAGTAAAAGTGATATATACAGTGTTATTTGTTAATAGTTTAAGAGATCTTTTACAAGTAATTTTTATTAAGTGAGCTTGGTTATGTTGGTGGGGTTCTTGAACATCTTGTGTTCATTCATCTATCAAGCCTCTTGTGTTTACCAAGTAAAATTAAGGGAATTATTTTACTGTTGTATTATTATTGTGAGTTGTTGAGAGGTTATTCTTAAGCATAGAAAAAAGAAGTGAGTGAAAGGTTCTTCTTTAACCTGTGAAAAGGGATTGAACTTGGCATGTTATTATCTTGAAATTGCTATAAGAACGAAAGCTCAACAGTGGTGTTGGAGACTAGACTAGGAGCAAGTAGATAGCTCCGAACCATGATAAATCACGGTGTACTCTCTTCTTTCTCTATAATTTTATTTTTGGCATCTATATTATTTGGTTGTTTTTAGTTAAATCTGTTTAAGCTTTCGCATTTATATTACTTTTTGTGTTTGTAATGTGAAAGAATTTTAAACACTAATTCACCCCCTCCCTTTTAATGCCATACCAAACCCAATACTTGGTTACTGACCATCTCAGTGGACTAGCTACAAATGTAGAGCCACCACCATTACTAGATGATTTTTCATATGAGCATATTTTTTTCCTTTAAAAGAAAACTCTATGATATGTTGATATTATAAATTATCTAGTTACTGGGACCTTGCCTGATGATTTATCTTGAGTTTAAAAACATAAAATAAAAAATGATATTAAATATTATATATGGAATGATCCTTATTTATGAAAACATTATTCTGAACAAGTTAGTTGAATGCCACTCAACAAAAGATGCCCTTCATTCTTACTGTTTCCCATTCATGTGGGGGACACTTTGGTCCTAAGAGAATAACATATAAGATCCTAGAATATATATTGTTTTGGCTTGCTTTCATATTTGTTTTATAAGACTTATAAATATTGTCAAAATTTAGGAAATATAGGGTATAAAGATCAAAATTTGTTTATCTCTATTTTTGTTTGTGAAATATATGATGTGGGGAGTATTGATTTTAAGGGGATTTTTCTTTCTTCTAGTGGTAATGTTTACAATTTAATCACTATAAACTATGGTTTAAATTGGGTAAAAGGTAAGGCTACCGGAACTAACAACGTTAAAGTTGTTGTAGATTTTGTCAAATCTAATATTTTTGTTAAGTTTAAGGTTCCTGAAGCTATCAACAGTGATCCTAGAACTCTTTTTTGTAATAAAGTGGTAACAGCCTTATTAATAAAAAAACAATCTCACTCATTGACTTCTATAACTTACCATTTGCAGATTATTAGAAAAGTTAAGGTATCTAATAGATAGATTAAGTCTATATTTAAGAAGACTATTAACCAAGATAGGAAAATTTGGATTATGAGACTTGATGACACAATTTAGGCCTATTGCACCCTATACAAGATCCCTATAACTATGTCCTTTTATCATTTATTTTTTGGTAAACTTTTTCATCTTTATGTTGAATTATAGGGTGCGTTAGGCTGTCAAGAATTGCAATATGAAGATGAATGAAGCTAGAGCACATAGGAAACTGCAGCTATTAGAGCTTGAGGAAATCTACAATAAGCTTATTAAAGATCAAGGATTTACAAGGAAAAGAAAAATGAAGTTCATGACCAAGTGATTTCTAGGAAATCCATTTTAGTTGGATAAAATATTTTAATTTATCATTCTCATTTTTTGTTAAATAATGTTATAGAATGGTTGGGCCTTTTATTATTTCTAGTGTGTTTTTTCATATGGTTTAGTTGAGATTCAAAGTGTAGCATAAGTAAAACCTTTAAAGTGAATGATCATCACCTAAAGCTATTTGACAAAGGTTTTCATGTTTCTAACATTGAAGAGATGTTTTTAGCTCATTCTACTTATGAAAATTGAGCAATGCCTATGTCTAATCAAAGATGTTAACTAAAGGTGTAACCTAAATTATTTTTGTTTAAATTTCAACTAGTTTTGTTTATCTATTTCTACATTTTTGTGTTTTTAGATCATTATTTTTGATTCTATATTCATTCTTCTCTCATTTATTAGCACATGGATATTTATTTTTCAATTTTAGCACAATATTACTCCATATTATAGTTTTATTTTTATGATTTGTTAAGTATATATCTTCATACATTGAAGACAATGTATGGATTAAGTATGGAGAGGGACTTTAGATATTTTATTGTGCCTAAAGATATTTTATTATGATTGGAGAAGTGTTATTAATTAAATTTTCAACAATCAAGTTTGTTAAACTATTGTGATTAAATTTTTTGCACTTGAACAGTTACAAGTTATGAGAGTAATTGCTTTAGATATCTTACTTTCAAATTATTCCAACAATTAGTTTATTGTTAATTAGTATGCTTTTGGTTGGCATGATTAATATCAAATGATTCTTAGTTGACAATAATTTTTCTTAACTATGATAGTATGAATTACATGTGTAGAGTTGATATTTATATGCAATATCGAGTTTAAAGGAAACTCTGTACAAAATTTTTATACAAATTTAGAGTAGGGTGTTTAAATTATGGATAAATTTTTAAAAAATTCATTTCGAATTTGAAGAAAAATTTTTATAAATTGATATAGAAAAGAAGAAAAATATAATAAGAACAAGCAAACTAAGTGTTATGAAAAGGTAAGATGTTGCTTAAAACATACTTGTCAAGTCAATATTTAAGACAAAATAGAGTATAACATGCATTTTTCATGATATGATGGAGTTCCAAATGTACTTGTTAAATCACACTAGAACAACCTTGCATGATTATCAATGTAAAACTTGTTTCAAACTTAATATTATGTATTGAGGGTTGATTTAATATGCCATGTAACCATATATGTTAAGTCATAGTTAAGACTGAATTATGAGATATTAAGTACTATTAATTGCATTGGCTTAAATTAAGTTCCTTATTAATTTTTGAATTCTATTGGAATACTTTTTGAGTGACTACTTAAAGTAATTTCTTAAGGACAAATAATTTTTAAGTGTGGAGTAATTTGATAGGGTGAATAGTGTTCATATAATTTTCAATATTTCCTAGTGCTTTAGTGATTTAAAGCTCTTAAACCTTTGATTTAATTTTGTTGTATGTTTTTCATAATAAATTGAAGAGTTTAAGTGAAATGGGTTATTTTGGTTAATTCATCAGGTATGTTTTGGATTTGAGGGAGACATTGCCCAAAAAAGTAAAACTAGCACAAAAAGACAAAAGCAAAAATTTTGGGAAATAATAGTGGTGTTTAACTTGAAGTGCTAGCAACGTTTTAAGTATGACGAAATGTTACAAGGTAAACATAAGTCATAAACAGTGTTGTTTAGCTCTCTAGGCAATGTTATGTTTGCTCTTAAATGTAGAAAAAAGAATAATGATGTCATTTTACCTCGGAATGAAGTATCATTTTGTGTATGACAAATCCGAGACATGAGGGGAATACCAAAGGAAAAATGAAAAAAGTTCCCAAATTATGTTATTAGGATTAAAAAACCCTAGGTGTTATTATTAATAACAACAAAAAATCATTAGTCTACACTGTCTCAAGCAAATTGAAGAAAAAGCAATAGAAGAAGGAAGAAAAGTAAGGAGGCTAAATTCTAACCATCACCTTAAACATTTGCCAATTAGCAGCTTTAAATCTATCATCTTCTTTGTTTATTTCTTTTTATTATAAGTAGTTAAATTATTTCTTTCTAGTTAATCGATAATTGGAGTTAGTTCTTAGAGAATTATGAGGTATAAGAGATTTACATTATTCTTTGGATTCTTAAGTATTCATATAATTTCTAAATTGAATAAAATTATTATTTTAATTTATTTTGCAATAGGCATATTGTTTAATTATATATTGCAAATTAAAATTTCAAGTCCATAATTGCTTGAAGGTTTTTATATTAATGGTAAAATATCATAGCTGATTATGATAATAGTTTTTTATCTATGTTATGGGAATATATAATCTAGCTTAAACGAAATGAGCTTGTGAGTTTATTGTTTAGAATTAGTAGTCTTTCTAGTACTTAGTGATATAGATAAATTAAATGCTAAGAGTTTGTTTAGAGTTCTTTATTGATAAGAGATAATTTAAAGAGCTTCTCTTGGTTATTGATGGAGTAAGGAAATATAAGTTGTTAGAGCTTGTTAATGACTATAACTAATTTCTTTAAAAACTATAGAATTTTATCCTTATGTTAATGATCAAATTGAAAGAATTTAACTAAAATTATACCTTTAGTTAGAAACCTTTTTTAGTTTTGATCCTTTAATCATTTTCATTTTGTTAGTAGTTAAATTTTAAATTACTTTAGTTCAACATTTAAACATCCTTTCTTTTATTTGTTCTATTAATTTTAGAAACTGATAAATCTACTAAGGCCCTATGGAACACAATCCCACTTATAACTATTTAGAAGTTATTTATTTGTGTTAAGAATAAAAATTTATTTTTATTATATTTGAAACCACCGTCAATCATAATGTGTTTACACCTGGGAGGACTTAGTAGAATGTTCTTGTAGAGCGAAAAAAATGAGACATTACAAAAAATGGGCATGAATATAATTAATGACTATAATTTACCAAAATATTTTTTGGGTTGAAGCCGTTACTTATACATGCCATATAGTTGATGGGGTTTGCATTCGACCAATTATGGATAAAATATCTTATGAACTTTGGCATGGTAAAAAGACCAAGATTAAATATTTCAAAATATTTGGTTGTAAATGCTATATTTTGAATAATAAGGATAATCTAGGAAATTTTGACTCAAAAATAAATAAAGAAGTTTTTATTATTTATTCATTAACTAGTAAGGAATATAGAGTATTCAACAACAGAAATATTATTATTGAAGAATATATGCATATTGTATTTGATAAAACTAATTCTCTTGAAATCAATAGAAACTTTGAAGATGTTGATGTAGGTTTATCCTAATATATGGAAAAATTAGTCACTAAAGAGGATAATGAGGATCCCCAAGTCACCTCACAAAATTCAAGAAGATAAATTGTTAAATCAAGTGAGGAAAACAAGAAGGATGAGGAGCTTCCTAAGCATAAATTTTTTTTCACTAACAATGGCTTCTTTATTGTAAAGTATTGAAAAGATGGAAAAGTGAAAGGCATGCAAGGATATGAATTAGAGGCAAAGTGATGTCATATAAAGATCAATATTGTGAAATGAAGGATTAAGGTCAAGATAGCCAAAGTTGGATAGGTTATTCTATGTATTTTTCATTGTAAATCTTGTTATGATCTTCTCAATATGTTTAGGGCTCAATTCATGCATATGCATTTAAATTTAGATATTTTGTATATAGGTCTCAAAATCAAGAAGAAATTTTTGAAAATTTTTAAGAAAATATTCTTGATGAATTAAAATATTTTTGAAGAAATGGTTGAGTCAAATTTTATAAGAAAAATAATTTTAGGAAGTTTCTAAAATATAAGAAAGTTTTTGAATTGTAAGATTGTTTCCAAAAAATAATTGGTTGACCAATATCTAGAGATTGGTAGATTAGTGGGTGAACAAACTCCACATTGGTTAACCTGGAGGGGTTAGAGTGATCCACTAGTATACAATGTTTTGAAATTATCTTGAGCCAAAATTTTCCAAAAGTAAAACAGCACATTAAACAGTGACTTAAATGGCACCGTTATCGACTAGTGGACTTGATTAGTCGATCAATGCATTGGACAGGTGGCTAGTAGTCACAAAAACAACTGTCCAATGACTAGTTTCTAATAGGAAAATTGTCATTAATGAGTTTCAATGGGTATACAACTAATTAGTGATTTTAAACCTATAAGCATATGTTGTAAATTGTGATTTATGCATCCAAGATCATTCAAGTGTATTGTAATGTATAAATGTGATCAAATTTAGTGAAAGAAATGATTTTGATTTTGTAATTATGCATCTTGTTGCATTCATTACTTTTGAGTTGTGAGACCCTTTCTTAAACATATTAGTTAAGCAAGTGAGATACTATTTTTGTGTGTATATTTTAGCAAGTTAGTGGTTAAAATTGTAAGGTTTCTCTTCACAAAAAGAAGAATACTATATAGGAGTTACTATTTACCTATGAAGGAAAAAATCATCATAAATCGATTTATCATTTCTTTTCCTCTTTTCCTTATTTTATAAGTTTGTTTTTTAATTTGAATTAATATTTTAATAAATTGTCATTTTTATTATATTATAATTTTAAAGATGATTTTTTTAATTAGGGAAAGACTTGGAAAAAATGTGATTACATTTAGCTCATCCTCCCTTCCTGTTAAGTACCATATGACCAACAATTATCTTCTATTTCAAGACTTCTAAAACCATTCTTCAAACTCATAAAAGGAACATATGTAAAATCATGTATATCTCCATAACCCAAATGTCTAGCTATATACATAAAGAATTATTAGCTAATCTTGATATACTCCATATTAAACCATTTCTAATTTAAAATATTGTATTTTAGGAATGAGCATAAAAAACCTCCATTCCAAAATTAAAACTATACTCCTAGATCTACATTGATTAAGACAAAACATATTTTATTAGTGTTAAATGAAAGACACATGTAACATACAGATCCAGTGATAAAAAAACATGAAGAATATGAAGCAAAATTAATATAAATTATAAATTGCATGTCATATTTTAGGTTGTCAAAGGTTAAAACATAAAACAAGTGTATGCAATATATAACATAAATTGCCAAGGAAATATTATGGTTTGTAACATGTTTAAATATGATAGCTGTTCAGGTTTAAAATAATATAAAACCTCAAACATGAATAAATGTATGAAATAAACAATACAGGTCACTCATTTGAGCAACAAATTTTAGGTTTATAACAAGTTTAAATAATACAAACTTTTGGGTTTGAAATAATATCAAAACCAGATACATATTTAATTTTTTAAAAAATAAATATTCATTAATCCTCAAAATCAGTACAAATTTGTTCAATCTATCCATCATCTAGTTAGTCTTCAAACTACATGTCATATGGAAGCCAGTAAAGTTTTACTCGTCAGGCAATACAAATCATTCATTTTTTAAGGTTTATAACATGTTTAAATAATGCATACTTTTGAGTTTATATCAATATTAAATATCAATCTAATTTAAAATAAAATTTGGTTAATTACATGATAAAAGAAAAAATCATGAATCTCTGAATACCTTTAACCTAGTCCCCTCCGGCAATCTACCTCAAGACCTTTCGACAATAAAATTTGCAGTCATTTCAAAAATTAACTTCGATTGCATGAAGATAGCTAACATTTTTATAGTTATAAATCGAATGACAACGAATATGTAATTGGCTTTTACTAGTAAAATCATGGAAGTATTTTTGAAAATGGAAGAATTTTTTCTTCTCTTAAGATTTAAAAACACGAAAAGCGATTTTGGGATTGGATAATTGGGCATTGGTTGGGACTTATTTGGTTGGATTAAAGGCTGCCTAGAAGCCCAGCAACATGTTCAATAGTAGAAAATGTGGCGGTCTTATTAACAAATTTTGGTAAAGAATTAACAAAGCTCATTGATTGGAATTCTTCCTATTACAAGGTAAAATACAAGTCTGTATTTAGAAATGTGACTACTATAATGAAAGTTAACATCTTAACATCTTTACCCTTTTAATTATAGGTCATTGACAATATTTAAACTTTTCCAATTTAATTAATTTTTCTTTCATCACTTTCCTAAAACAATGAGACAAAAGGGAGAAAATTAAGGTTAAAAGATCAAAATAACTATAATGTTTGTATCTAAATTTAGATAGACTACGTAATGTTTTAAAATATTCCAAAAAATTTTAACATTTAAATAAAAGCTTAGCATATAAAAAATATTCAAATTAAATCTTACCCTTAATTTTCTATTAGTAGTGTGCCATGTGAAAATATATCTGCTACATCTAAATATTTTAAAAAAATTTTAGACACAAATACTAGTGTGAAATTTAGCTAACATTTGTGAACTCCACTTAATTAATAAAAATGTAAGAAAATGAATTTGGAAATTAGAAATCTTTTACTCCTAATCCCTAACAAAATGACGACATTTTTTATCCCTAATTACACTGCCATCATCGTGCTTCTCTGTTTATGCTTATTGTCTGTGTGACTGTAGTTTAAATAACTGGAACTATGCCTACACGAGAAGAGTAATCTTAGACCCTGATAGGCGATAATGATTTCCTCTTATTCTTTTTTGTTTCGCAAAGCTTTCATTTGACATGATCCTGCTCTTCTCTTGGACTTCATCTATCTCTATTTGGTCTTGTCTGCACTCTTTGCTACAGAACGGAATGATCCCCTCTGAAATTTTCAACATAAAACAAGGTTAAATAGGGATTATACATAAGACCTCAATAATCCTATTTCATGAAAAAACATCGAATTATACACTTAAGGCCGATTAGTATAAATGAAAAATTGTGATTCCCGACATATGGGTCCTGAACCACTGAAAGGAATCAATTTGAGATCCACCAACATTAGGCATAGGCATGCACAAATGGAAAAGTATGACGATGAAAGTGGAATTACGAATAGAAAACATCGTCGTTTTTACCGGAATTATTAATTAAAAAAGCACTAATTCTTAAATTCAATGTGTGATATATTAAATAATTAAGTAGGGCTCATAAGTACCAAGTCGACTCCTCATTAACTACCGTGGTCCCAAAAAATTTTAAAAAATTCTAACTAAACACTAACAATAAAGTTTGATGATCATTGTCTAGATGTCAGAAGTTTTTAATGTTAAGATTATTTTTTTGAACATTTTGAATTTTTAAGACTTGATCTAAATTTATATATAAATTTCAGAAATAATTTGATCTTTTTCCTAAAAATTAATTATATAAGTTATGAAAACAAATATAATCCAAAATCTCTCGAATGGTCTATCAAACGCTATCTAAGCAAAATAAATAAGAAAAACCAAAGAAATAGTGAGCCACCAAAAATTTAAAATAAGGACTAGAGGTTAATAATAAGAGGCACTGGTGCTTTCATTCTATAATTTAAGCTCTATAAACTCGTGGATCATGTTTGGTTAATAATGGGTTTATAGAAGTCAAGTTGATACTTGATAGTTATGACTTTCCAGGGGCCAAAATTTGAATGTTATACGACAATCAATTTTTTTAAAAGTAAATCATTATGTTCATGCTGATTAGTCACAAGTCTTTTAATTGAATGCTCCTACAATGCCGATTAATCACAAGTCTTTTAATTGAATGCTCCTATGTTTTTCCTTTTTCTGCAACAAAGAGATTAATTAAGATTTTGCAAGATAGAAATGACATGTTAGAAGAATTTCCTGTGTTACACAAACTGAAAAAAAAAAAAAAGAACTATTTATTTTGAATAGCTTCGGACTACGATATAAAATGTTTGACTTCAATTTACTGGGAACAACGACAAGGCTCCTAGTGTTCTTTAAAAAAAAAAAAAAGTAGTTAAATGTAATGACTGTGTCAGCAAACGTAATGGCGAAGTTAATTTATTTTGTTTTCTTTTTATTTTCTCAACATGACCTTGCTGTTGGCTAATGTTATGAGATACCTCCACTCTGATTTTTTTTTTTTTTCCGTCTTAAAATGAGATGAGCTTAAAGTTGCGTCGCTTGAATACATATAAATCGATTCATTCCTGTAAGTTCCGGTCCTAAAATCTTCATCGATATCAGGAAGCATGTGCTAGCGAAGCTTTTTGGTTGAGATGACTATGATTTCTCGATGAATTGTCAGAGAATCTGTGAATGTACTTTTCTGCACGTAATGAAGAAAGCTCCCTGGTCACGTGGCAGGGTCACTGCATGCATTCGGAACCTACCCAATGATTATGGTTCTGTTAGGTGCTGAGATTGAGTATGAAACTATTATAGCTACATGCACAGTAATCTCTTAACTCATCCCTCCCCACCCTCCAAATTCTAACACGATATTCTAAAAGGTTTACTTTGCCCTTGCAACCTCTTTTAGCTATTCTTGTGTTTTACGTCTTCACAGGTTTTCTCCATGCAGGAACTGCTTCATCCTTTTCGTGGCTGGGAATTCATGCGTTTTGAATGCTAAGCTAAGGAAGTTTGACACAAAACTTGAGGATCCAGCCAATTTTAAAAGTCCGGACATGCTAATAGCTGGTTTGAGCTGTTCGCTACCTTAAGTTGTTAATGAGTTCCTATAATATCGTTTGCATGTTCAAGAATCAGAACATAGATAATATATGATGACGCATAAAACTGCGTGTTCTAGGTACATTCATGTGGATGAAAACATCAAACGGATAAAGGAAAACGATTTTCTATTTGGGTTACATCACTGGTTATCCATGTGCAAATGATTGTTGGAAGTGAAGTCAGCAAGCTTTCAATGATTAAGGACCATCTGTCTTCAGTATCAATTCTAAGCAACTGATCACGGGCAAGAAGGGCACAAGAGAAGGTAGAGACTAACCAGTTCTGTTATTTAAGTACAGTTAAGTGCACTGTATCCACTGTATTTTTAGTTGTATGCTCATGTAGAATATACATGTATATATTGTATAAATTGAAAATAGTTATGTACAAAAGAAGAAAAGAATTAGGATCATTTTTCTAATAATTTAAGGTCTTGTAACGGTTTGGAACAAAAATAAAATATACAAAAATCACTTTATAAGAATTACAAATAGAATAGACCACAAGACCACAAGCAACAATTACTTTATTAAAAGAAAGAACTAAAATGATATTATGGTTGATATCCCCATTCGTTTCAAGTGAAAACTTTATTGGAAATTGATAAAATAATGTAATACAAATTTTTAATGGAATTATAAAAAATAAAATTATTAGTTATTATTCTTTTATGACACTAAAAAATGGGTAAATAAGGTAACGCCAAAATTTTCTAAAATCTTTTACCTAATTCAAAAATGCTCTTTTAATATAATATGGAATATATAACAATATATTGAATAAATATATCAATATATCTTGAACTGAATAATAAACTTATAAAATAAAAGGATAAGGGAAGAGAAATGCAAATCGATTTATAATGATTTGATACACAATTCATACCTATATTTATTCTTCAACAACTTGTTAGAAATTTTACTAACTTATTCTTTTTCACAGGTAAAAACTAACTTTTTTCGAACTATCTTCTTCATGACTGAATACTAACTCTTACTTCTTCATGGACAAAGACTAACCCGTATTGTATCAATTCAGAAAGTCCAATGATCTAAAATACACTAAAAAATTGATCGCATTTGATTAATCAAATTATTTTAAAAGGACTATTGATAACTTCAAAATAAATGTACATAAAACACTTATAAAAACTTATAAAAACCATCCAAATTGCTCAATTTAAACTCTTTGACTTGCTATAATTCATTTCTCACTCAATTGATACATAACACACATTTCAAACTATATCTTTATAGGTGAAAATCCTTCAATTAGTTATTTATGGTCATTTAAATGCATTAAATTTTATTTTAACACTCATTTTCCATTGAAACTAGTTGTTGTAGTTCAAATTTTTGATCTACTAGTTGACCTGTAATGTTGGAAGTACTATTCATGCTAGAAAAACTATTCATCGCTTAATTAATCCTTAAAATTGGTTAACCCATACTTGAAGGATTGCTATTAATTAGTTGATTAGTACCTATAAAATTCACCTATTAGTCGACCACTAACACCACTATTGATCGATCAATCTCTCTAAAAATTGGTTTTTACTACTTTTAACAATTTCAAACATAACCAAAATATATCTAAACATTTAATTTTAATAAATCTTAAATTACACTCACTTTGAACTGGTTTTTCAAAATATTTTTATTGGTCCCACTGTGGGCACATAAGAGGAGATGAATTAGATGTTACTTCATATTTTTAAGTTTTTCTAAATATATTGTACCTAATTGAAAATTCCCTTTTAATCTAATCAAGAAAGCTAAAACTAATAGCTAATCAAAATACTTACACTTAAGAAATATATATTGAATTATAAAAAAATTAATAATCAATTGAAATATAAAAGATCAAGCAATATAATAATCAATAATGTGATGTAATTTGGAAATTAAAAGAGATAGGGAAGAAGGACGCAAATCGATTTTTACTTTGGTAACAACTTATTAACTTACGTTCACTCTCGAATATCTCATTGGGTATTCCACTATCTCAAAAACAAGTAGAATTTCTTTTTTCACATGACTATAGGATAACCTTTACATGTACTCACTTTTTTAATAGGTGCAGTTGTAACCCTTTTACAATTGTTCACTCTTAATAACACATCTCTTAAAAATTATAAACTTCTCAAAGATCTGCCACTTGATCAATCCAAGTTCTTAGAGGCTCACGAGTTACTTAAAAACATATGCATAAAAGAAGTCACTCAATTTCAATTAAAATTTCACTAAGACATAACCAAAACACACAATATAACACATTTTATGCCTTAATTCACTTATAGAATTATTCATTAACATTTAAATGCATAAACAACACATAAACACACTTATTTATAATTAAAAATCACTCAAATAGCTTTTTAAGACTGTTGTCCAATGTTAGCATTCATTAAATAAAATTTACAATTGAATTTTATCCATTGGAACACAATTTCTACCACATTCAATCAATCAAACCTATATATTAGTCGATTAGTAACAAATGGAATACATACATTGGTTGACCAACCATAAGCTAAATACCAGGGCCGACTAATGCTTCTGCTAGTTGACCAGTCTCCTTCCAAAACTGGTTTCTCACATTCTTAAACACATTCACTTCAATCTAAATCAATTCATATCACATTCATGTACATCCAAATAATCTAAAAACATTTTCTAACACCTCTAAACACTTCTTTAATACATATTCACATACTTTATCACCTTAACAAGCATTAGCTTATTGTTTTTACATAATTACATGCATTCACACAATCTAACTCTAAAAACCTATCCTAGAATTTTCAAATACATCTTCCACACTTAATAACATGCATACACACACGCATCAAACTAATTCCTAAAATCAATTAATAATATTAAGAGGATCTGTAAAAGTCATTAACACACAACTCCTTTTTATTATGTATCATATATACAAAAATACTAACCATGACGATATAATACATGATGTGAACCCATTAATATTATGGAAGGATCATGATGAGACTTATAATAAAAATACAAACTAATACCTTGTTCCATCTATCTTGATCTCCGTCTAGTACCAACACAAATTTGAGCCCTTAGGGTTAGAAACTATTAATCACTATGCAAGGCTAATTTGTTTTAGGCTAACACCACAAGTGAACGGGTTGGAAATTATAGTATAAGTGGATATCGTTCCATAAGGACTATGTTTAGTTACCACTCAATTCAAGTTAAACTTTGTCTAAGGCACAATTTCAAATAAAAAATACTAAAAATAAATTAAAATAGAACAAACTAGCAATAAATAATTTAAAAATCAATGTGCAAGAATTTTTCAATTAAAGATTAAAGATTATGAATCACTTTTATCCTTATTTTGTTTTCCTCCTATCTTGTTGATTTAATCATGTTTAGCCTGAGATATTCTAATGTTTTGGTCACCCTCTCTCAAGGTGTAATTAAGTTTCCCTAGTTAAATTAAATAGAAATAGTATTGCAATCTCTTAATCTACAAAACCTGTCCTAATTATTCAATTAGTTATGAAGTAATCTTATAGGCAATTAATTAATTAACCAAGATCTCTCTCTAATAAATCAGTTAACCTAATAATTTCAATTCTATTAGGTGCCAACACTCATTGCCCAACCCAACACAAATTATCTAGCTCAATTTATCAATCTATCGCATGGTTTAAACACACCAATTATCATATAAACATGCATTCATTAAATCAACAAGATGAGTTGAACAAAATATTTCAAAAAGAAATTCCTATAATATGGTTCAACCACTCATAGTGTTAATCAATCTCTCAATTAAAATACTATCCATACAAAAAGATCGTAAAAGAGAAGAAGAAATAAACACAAGTGAAGGTACCACTTATCTCTTAACTCCCTTGTACTGGAAACTTTACATGTTAAGATGTTCTTGCTTGTAAGTGGATGTCAACCTTGATTCTTCCCTTGGAGAGCCTTTAAAACCTATTTTAGCCTTTTAGGAAAGCTTCTAATGATTCTAACGATGGCCCCTAGGGTTTTAAGCATTGAAAATGACAAAACATCCCAAAATGCCACATATATAATGCTTCATGGGTAGGTTTTGGGCCCTCCTGGTTCCAATATTTGCTTCTCTTTATCTTCCTTTATTCCCTGTTTCCATTGCAATTGAAAACACATTAAGCATATGAACCATTAAGATCCAATTCATACCTAGATCATTATTAAATACTAAAAAATACATAATCTTAAATAATAATAACAAAAAAACAACAAACTAAGTCCTAAACACATCAATTCTAACTTAAACATGTACAATTACACAATAAATAATTATGAAACCCTATCTTAAAACACAACTATTAACTTCACCACACTTAAAACTTTGCTTATCCTCCAGCAAATATTTAATTGCAAGGAAAGAAAATCACCAATGCAGACATAATTTAACAATGAATAAAAGTTTGAATTCAATAATGGCAAGAGGTATTATAGAATTAGATTAACTAGGAATGCTAATCATTTAAGAAGATTCAAAATACTCACTTATTCCATATACATCATGATTTTCTTTAGATCGAAATGCATATTAGTTAGGGCATTGCATTCCTATCCCTACATCCAAGTCAAATGCAAGCATGCACGATGTCTAATTACTAAAGGGAAGGTAGGCTATCACTAGGCAATCATTCATGAAAAGTTTCAATTTTGAAGGAAAAATCCATAAGTTAACTTTTTTCATTTAAACTTTAATTTTACACATTTTTTAAGAACAACCACTTAGTCTTTTTATGTAATTGTGCATGTCTTTAGGGGCACACTTCTAGTTACTCAACTAAGTGATGTTCTGTTAGCAAAATTGGAATGTTGCATGGCTTTTTTACATGATGGTATACGTCTTTAAGGACGTAGCCTCGATTACTTAGCTAAATCACACTCACAACTAGTTTTTTGGCTCTACTCTAAACTCCTTTATTTTCTTTTGATTTGTTTATTTTTTTTCACTTTAGGAGTTAACAAAGTAGTGATCAAATTACTTATTTCATTTTTTTTGCAAACCTATGTCACTACGCTTTAATTAATTCACTTCATCAATGATTACTAATGAAGCCTACCAATTAGGTCAAGTTTTTATAACAGGTGCATCCTAACAATTGTCAAATAAGTAAAAAGACGCATGCAATATTATAATTAATTTTCAGTTTCAATAGAAAGACAATCATAAGTAAACTTCCCAAGGTCATAATTTATCTCTATTCAAATAATCTTATTCTTAGGAAGACCAATTCCATTCAATCTCATTCCATATATATATTCAAACCTATGCAATTCTAAAAAACAAATGAAAAAAACACAAAAATAGTAAATGCATGGTTATAAACAAAATTCCATAAATTCCATGCACATGATATCTCCCCACACTTAGACAACATAATGTTATCAATGTGGAGAGGAAAATATAAAATAAACAACTAATCAACTAACCAACTAACTAACACAAAACAAGCAAATAAACAAATAAATCATGTGCAAGACACAAAAATAAAGGAGATAAAGGGAAAGAAATTCTTATGGTGATTGAGGCAAAAAGGGCATGGGAGATAGGACGTGGATATTTTGAGCTTTAAAGAACTTAAGAAGCTTATTAGGCTTGATGTTTTTGCACTTGTTTAGGCTTAGTTCCCATTGCCTCCATCTAGAGTTCCATCCTCTTATTATTCTCATCCATCCTTTAGGTGTTAGTTTCCAAAGCATTGAGAACTTGTTTCCACCGTTCTACTTCTTCTTCTGAGCTCACTTCTTTTGTCTTCTGATGGGGCTTGGGAGGATGAAGCTTGAGAGGTGACTACATCTTTTGCCTTTCCTACTCTTGAAAGTTCTAGACTGGGGACTCTGGAGCTCCATTGAATAGTGCTTTAGAATCTTTGATCTACAAAAGTGTTCTACATCAAAATAATCAAGTTCCCATACACGTAGACCTTTTAGATTTACATTATAGCATTTTCCAAGAACAATAACAAGAAATCCCCAACCAAAATGAAAGATCTCTTTATCTTAGTGTTAGTTATGGATCGAAAAAATTCACATGTTACATTGATTTTAAGCTTATGATCCATGAACTAAAGAAAGAATAATTCTTCTGCTAAACACTTATTACTTTAAGCTTTAATAAAGATAGTTAAGCACATAATTTGTGAAGAAACAAGTGTTTAGTTCTTCTAATCAAGATGTTCGTTGCATTCCTAGAATTAAATGTTGATTCATTGGTAAGATGCTTCCAATACTTTTTCACATCAAAGTCCTCATGATGATTACTCAATTTAGTTTTCAAAACATTAAACATGGCACGCATCACTTTATAATCCAATTTGGAAGCTTGACTATTCAACCGATACCAAAATAAATCCAAGTTTGTATCATAAAATTAAAGAGTGGTAAAAACTTATACAGTTAAATTACGATAAGTAACAAGGTCACAATGAATAAATTGTTGTCATACAATTTCTATAACCAAATGCTTGAGGTTTTTTTGTCAATCCTAGGTGATGCAATAATGCAAAATTGAAGAACCTATGAGGAATTAAAGTTTTAACTTTAAAATCATGAAATTTTGTACCTTCTTCTTCATAGAAGATAGGGAAGCTATCCTTGAAATCTTCTACTCTATCACGCAATCCTTATCTTGACACATGTTGCCTCATGTTTTCATTTAGTTGGCTAGCTTTTTGCTTCCTTGGTTCCACTTCAAGATAAAACTTTCAAGGATTGCTGAGGGGAGAAATAAAAATAGAAATAAGAGAAGGGGGTGAGTGGATTAAGAAAGATTGGAATTTACATGTGAAAATTAGAAGATATAATAAAAATTACGGAAGAACGATGAAAATTTTTGATAAAATCAAAAGATTTGGTGGAAAATGATGGATTTAGGAGTTTAGGAGGAAAGGGTCCCTATATAGAGAGGTGAAAAGAATGAAAGGAAGGTAAAGAGGAAGGGTTTAAAACCCTCTTGGGTTATGTAAATTATGGCCAAAAGTCTTGGATCAAGGTTTCCATGATCGTGGTCATAAGTTTTTGGAAAGTAAAGCCACGATTGTATGCCTTAGTTGTAGCTCACGGCTGACCTCTTTATGCTTCCATTCTCCCCTTCTTTATCCCTTCTTCAAGCTATGATTCACACCTAAGTTCCAAGCAACCATCAAGTACTCAATTGATCACCTAGACATCAACAAAATGAAGAGAAAAAAAAATAAGGATTAATCACCTAGCCCATTAACTTTAAAAGTTTCACCTCTATCATTCTCAATTCTATGGCTCCATTGTTGAACACTTGAACAGCTTTGAATGGACCACTTCATCTTGATGCGAGCTGTTTGAGAAATAAATGAAGTCTTAAATTGTAACAAAAACACCAAATCCCCACTTTTAAACTCCTTCTTCTTAATGTGGGAGTCACGCCAATTCTTTATCGTTTCCTTATACAACTTGGAATTTTCATAAGCATTGTACCTATACTCCTCCAATTCATCTAGTTATAGTAACCTCTTATCATCAGTTAACTTCCAATCAAAATTCAACTTCCTAATTACCTAGTAAGTCCTAAATTCCAATTTTAAAGGTAAATGGAAAGCCTTACCATACACAAGTCTAAAAGGAGTGGTACTTATAGGGTTCTTTACAGAAATCCAGTATGCCCACAATGTTTTATCCAACTTCATTGCCCAATCTTTCTTTGAATTAATCACTACGTTCTTCAAAATTGTCTTCAATTCTTGATTCACCACTTCTACTTGGCCACTTGTTTGAGGATAGGAGGGCCTAATTACTCGATGATGAACTCTATATCTCCTTAAAGTTGCATTAAAAGGTTTATAACAAAAATGGGCTCACTTTAAATTGAGTGAATATCTTTTTAATGAATCTTTGTACTATCTAGTCATCATTTGTTGGAGTAGCTATTACTTTAGCCCATTTAGACACATAATCAACTTCAACTAAAATGTAAGAGTTACCTAGAGATATAGGGAAGGTCTCAAGAAATCCAAGCCCAACAAATTGAACCCTTCGACCTATAATATGTTAGAAAGTGGCATCTCATCTCTTGTCAATATATTCCCCACTCTTGAGCACCAATCATAATCAAGCATAAATTCCCTAGTGTCCTTGCATTATCTTGATCAATAGAAATTGCATTCTAATTTACAATCTACTATCTGGTTCACTCCACAATGCTTTTTATAGAGTGACCTATGACATTGGGTTAATACTTCAATAATTTCCCCTTTGAGAAAACACTTGTTCATTAAACTATTAGAACATATCTTACACAACACAAGTTCATCCCATACATAACGAGTTTATTAAAATAAGAAACACTTCCTTTGTTAGTAAGACAAGTTAGAGGGTACCATTTGTAAGATAATTTGCATTATCGGCAAACTATGGAAAAAAGGGTTAGTTAAGATCATTAAAGCTTTAGTTGGGAAGTGCTCATTGATTTCTTCTTCTTTTTGGCTATACCCTTCTTTAAGGAATGATAGGTGGCCCACCACTACCTTTTTCACTCCTTTCTTGTTCCTTACCTTTGATGTTAAATTATTAGAGTAAAAGTACTATACTATAAGTCATGGTTTAGCATCTTTCTTTGAAAAAAACTTAACGCAAGATTGTATGATCTGTAAATGCAATAAACTTTAAGCCTAAAAGATATAAGAAAAATTTATCACAAGTAAATACTATTGCAAGTAATTTCTTCTCAGTTATGGTGTAGTTCAATGGAGCTCTCACAAAGGTTTTATTTGTATAGTAAATAACATGCAACCTCTTCTCCTTCCTTTGTATAAGCACACATTTAATGGAAAAAGCGAGTGCAACTTGTATCACATAAGGTCTTAAATGAAAACGACTAATTTAGTGATGTTAAGATTAGTGCAAAAATGAGTGCCTCCTTCAACCTGTCAAAGGCATGTAAACAATTAAAATCAAATTCAATAGGCACATCTTTAGTGAACAAATTATTCAAGGGTTTAGAAATGAGATAAAAATCCTTCATGAATGGTTTAACCTGCATGGTTTAAGAATGCTCAGATGCTGTTGATGTTCATAAGAGGTAGGAGCTCTTTAATGACCTTGATCTTAGCTCAATCCACTTCAATTACAATTATACTAATTGAATATCAAATGAGCATGCTCAAATCTTTGGAGAATTCTATCTAAATTTAACAAAAAAGGTCAAAAGAATATTTAAAAATTGAAATTTCATCTATAAATACCTCTATGATATTCTTGATCATGTTCGTAAAGATGGCCATGATGCGATTTTGGAAAGTAGCAGTTGCACTAAAAAGATTAAAAGGCAGCCTCTGATACATAAAAGTTATATAGGAATAAGTGAAGTTTATCTTCTCTTGGTTACCCAAATAGATCAAGACTTTGTTGTAACCCAAATACCCATCAAGGAAAAAAATAAAATACATGTCTCACTACTTGCTTAATTATTTGGTCTAAGGGTAGTGGGAAATGATCCTTCTTGTTAGCTAAATTAAGATTCCTATAATTGATGCATACTGTCCAATCGGTGATGGTCCTAGTGAAAATCTCCTCCCCTTTATCATTATTCACCATCATCATGTCTTCTTTCTTAGGCATATATTATATGAGACTCACCTACTCACTATTCAAAATCGAATAAATTACTCTCGTATCTAAGAGCGTCGCTACCTCTTTCTTCACATCCTCTTATATATTTGGAACCTTCTTTGCCTTTCCATCACTTTCTTACACTCGTTCTCAAGATTCTTCCTATAAATCACTACAGTAGGGCTAATCCCTCTAATATCTAAAATTTACCAACTCATAGCCTTCATTTTGTTCTTTATGGTCTTTACTACTCTCTAGTATTTTTTTCAAGTAAAGTTGATTGGATATAATAATAGGTAGAGTATGATCTTAACCTAAAAAGGTGTATTTAAGGTGGGAAGTTAATAGTTTCAACTCTAACATTGGTGGCTTTACTATAAAAGGTAGTGTGAGTGCTTCGATCCTCTCCAATGTGTCTCACTTTATCTCCTTTCCCATCTCCTCTTGGTTCACACTCTTATCTCCTTAGACTTCCAAAACTTCCCCAACTTGCTCTCCTACATCTTTATCTCCTTACCCATCTCCTCTTGGTTCACACATAATGGATGTTAGTTTCACATCTCCTAACCATAATCTCCTAAAAATGGATAAAGGCATCAATTTAATACTTACTCCTAAATCACACAAACATATAGAAAATTCCATGTTACAAACAATACAAGGTATAGTGAAACTCCCTGGATCTTGTAACTTGGACGACATGTGACTGGTGATGATTGAGTTATAACTTTCCATCAGGACTACCATTTGATTGTCTTCTTAAGTCCACTTATGGGTTAAAAGATCCTTAAAAACCTTGGTTTATTTAGAATATTATCTAGTTCTTCCACAAATGACAAATTGATTTAAAGCTTCTTCAGTTTCTCCCAAAACTTAGAGAATTTTTCATCCACTTGATGTTACTTGAGTCTTTGTGGATATGGAATCTTTAGCTTATATGGCGTTGAAAGGACATATAGCTTCTCCACCTTTTTATCTTCCTCCTTTTATTCTTTTTTCGTTTTCTCTTGGCTCTCTCTTTTGACATTCTCACCCTTCTTACTTGGCTCCTCTGATTGTTTTCTTGAATTAGCCTCTGTATTGTTGGGAAGACTCCCCACACTTCTAGATGATAAGGTGTAGGCAAGTTGTCCAACTAGAACTTTGAAGTTATGGATGGAAGAAGCATAGTTTTTCACTATTTAATCAAACTTTGACTCCATCCTCTTTTAGCTTTTATCTTAACCTACGAACTTGGACCCAAAGACATCTATCAATTTATCCATTTTGTTCTCCAAAGACTAAGTCTATCTTTTTGAAAACTGAATAAGCCTTGTGATCTGACAACATTGTATGCATTATTAGTCCAAAAGAAAATCACCCCAGATTGTAAGTGTTAGAGTATGAGTTATTACCTCTTTATTATTTCCCTAAGTAGATGATTTGTTCCACTCCATTAATATCCACCATGAAGCAATCGACTATGCCATGGCTATCTTGTCTATATAACTTCTATCTTAGTTGCATGGCTTTAATTGAAGAAGAAGATGTACCCTATAAGGTGTCTAGTTGCTTGGCTAGGGTCAAAATTTGTGCTTGCATGGCTTAAAAGGCTATTGTTAAACCGATGGGAACCACCCCTTTTTACTATTTAAATCCTTGCTTGCTCCTTTCATTTGACCATAGGAAACTGTTGTTCTCCATTTCCTCTAAAATGTTATGATATTTATTAATGTTTTTCCTAATTAAATAACCTCTAGCTACCGAGTCAATGTTGTCTCTTATAATTTGATTTACCCTATTATAGAAAGTTTGAAAAAGGAACTCCCTTAGTAAGTTGTAATATGGGTAACTCCTTTCTAACTTCTTAAATCTCTCCCATGCCTTACATAATGATTTCCCATTACCTTGTTGGAAGTTAGTGATCTTCTCGATGATCCTTATCTTCTTAGTCAATGGGAAATGCTTGGCCAAAAAATGCTTGTGCTAACTGCTACCTTGTAGTAATGTGTTATAAGTTGAGAGAGTTAAACCACATCTTAACTCTATCCTTCAAAATGAATGGGAAAAATCGCATCTTAGCTGTATTTTTAGATAGCTTATTATACCAAAATATATGAAAACCTCTAGGAAGTTTGCAAGATGGGTATTAGGGTCTTCATGTGCCATGCTTAATCTTGAAATTGTTTACTTGAACAAGAGGCCTTATGATTCATTATTTTTTTAGCATTAAAATTGGGCCTTATGAAATCCATAAGTGTCCTTTGTTCTCCTCCTTACTCACCTTCTTCTGCCATAGTTCTTTAAATAGTCTCTTAGAACTTAGCTCTTCATAACTCCCTCTCTTGTCTAGTGACGTTTAAAAATTATTCTCTAATTAGCTCGTTGGACCTTCTTATACTCCTTTTTCTCACGCACTTGCAAATACACAAAGAATAGTATCAAAAATCATTAAATCAAAATCACCCAAGACGAACAAGATGCTAAAATTACTATCCGCGACAACAGCGTTAAGAACTTGTTAACGTTAAACAATACTAATTTGTTTTACTCTAATACTACAAGTGAATGGTCGTCACTTATAGTATAAACGAATATCATCCCATAAGAATTAGGTTTATTTACCAATAGATTCAAGTTAAACTTTGTCTAAGACACAATTTCAAATAACAAATACTAAAAAAATAAACTAAAACAAAATAAACTAGCAATGAACAATTAAAAGGGAAATATGTAAGAACTTATTAATTAAAGAATAATGATCAGGAATCATTTTTATCCTATTTTATTTCCCTCCTACCTTGTTGATTTAATTATCCTATGATATCCCAATGTTTTTGTTACCCTCTCTCAAGATAAGTTTCTTTAGTCAAATTAAATAAGATTAGTTATAAAATCTTTCAATCTATAAAACATGCCCTAATTATTTAACTAGTTATGAATTAATCCTATAGGCAATTAATTAATTGATCAATATCTCTCTCTAATCAATCAATTAACCTAATTGGAAGTTTATTGGGTGCCAACTCCCATTACACAACCCAACATAAATTACCCAACTCAATTTATCAATTTATTGCAAGGTTTAAGCATACTAATTAACATATATATGCACCCATTAAATCATCATAACGAGTTCAACAACATAGTTCAAAATTAAATTCCTATGATATGGTTCAACCACTCATGATGTTAATAAATTTCTTAACTAACATAATATCCATGTAAAAAGATAATAGAGAAAAAGAAATAAAAACTAGAGAAGATGCCAATCTTCTCTTCACTTCCTTATGCTGGAAATTTTAGAGGTTGAGATGTTCTTGCTTGGAAGTGTATGTTAATCTTGATTCTTGCCTGAGAGAGCCTTCAAAACATTTTATAGCCTCTTAGGGAAAGCTTCTAATGATTAGAATGACAACCTCTAGCGTTTTGAGCCCTTAAAATGATAAAACACTCCAAAATGTGACATATCTAATACTTCTTAGGTAAGTCTCGGGACCACTAAGAAAAAATTATGGCCTTCTTGTTTTCCAATATTCTCTTCTCTTTCTCTTCCTTGTTGAGCGTTGGTTAAATGATTAAGAAGTGTGGAGTGCATTTAACGATTTTACTTTGAAAATCAAAATGAATTTACTTAAAAACTAATGTTGTGAAAGGAAAGTGCACCTATCAAATAAGTAATATAATGAAATATTTTTAAGACTCCGAATTTCGAACCAATGAGGAACTTGTAATTAGTTAAGTATTAGATTAATTAGATTATAATTGTATAGGAAATTTCGAAATTAAATGATTAAAAAGATGAAAAACTACTAAACTATCTTACTTTGCTTCAAACCTTGCAAATTTGAATTATAAAATGATTTCTAAATTACTGAAAATTATGAAATTGTGGAATTGAACTAGGGATTAGGTGATTAATGAATTAATTAAGCTCTTAACAATTTTAAAGGCTGAATCAGAGTTCCTTCACGAATTTAATACAAAGCTATGGTTAAGACTTATGTCTTTTCTCCATTGAAGTTAGTTTAAAGTTTGGTTATGCTTTAAATCTTGTTAATGGGCTTTAAATTCATGAAGTTGATTTCTAGATTTGTAGTCTTAGAGCTTTAACTCTCACAAATAATCAAAGTTCTGTCATTCATTTATTGATTTGTATTGTTTATTGATTTTTCTAACAACCTAAGTTGATTCCTCAAGTCTTAAATTATCTTTCACTCTAATCTTAAATGGCCAAACCAAAATTAGAATTTTAAGACCTTCAATAAACAAAATTAGATCTTTACACATGCATTCAAGCCATCTTAAAACATTAAAACACCAAACCTAAGTTGGAAATTTGGATTTAAGTACACATGATCATCAAAACATACAAAATATAAATCTTAAGCTGCATATTTTGATAAATTCGAAAATATAAGTTGAAATAATAAGTCTAGAAAGCTCCTGGACTTGTCCTGAACTCCTCAACATGATCTAAACTGCAGCACAGCTTCAAAATCCACAATAACTTGTAGAAAAATCAATAAACATAAGTAAATGTAAGCATAAGATCATGAAATTTGATTAATCCTCAAAATAAAGAAAATACAACATTAATATGAGATTAGAAACTCCCTATAATGGTTTAGAAACACAAATATATGTCTTTGAAACATTCTTGAACAAGTAGCATCTCAGAAAACACAATATAAATCGAATTACAAGTGTTTGAAGCCTAAGAACTAAGTAGAACAAAATAGAGAGAAGGAAGAGTCACTCTCTCTAAACGCATATCTGAAGTCTCTCTCTAATCTTACTCTTGTTGTTTTTCTTGTATTTTGCAGGTTTTTTGAACTCCCACTACTGCTGACAGACATTAGCATAAATGGGAGACATGCCACAACCAAAAAAATGGATTTTTGGAGCTGATATTATTGACTGATACACCCTGGCCGATGCATAACAACACCATGAAGCCTGTCTTTGATTGTCAATTTTTAACTTATTAACCTTAGGGTTGATCATCCTTAAATGACACCATGTTCATCCTTAACCTTGGGGCTACAGACCCACGTTAATATTTGATACTTGAGTCAAACTTTGATCCTTTTACAAAATTTCTTCAATTTTGATCAATATTCTGCAAATTAAATAAATCAACACATAAATCAAATAATTAAACACATAATTAGGGGTATAATTCATCAATTAATCAATCAAAATGCAATCAAATTGGACCCTAACATCTGCCCCACATATAAGCATTTACTTGTCCTTGAGCAAATTAATTCATCATCAATTTCATAATAAGATACAAAAATAGGAAATCAATTGAAAATTAATAACATAACTATTAAAAATGCTTTCTTTGTCCTTTAAAATAATGACGCATGGAATATTATAAAATTAATTAATCACATCAAATCATAAATGCATTTAAATTTTTTCATTCTTTTTCAATATTCAATCTAAATCAAAAAAATTAGTTCCACATGTAAAAGACAAATAAACTAAGTTTAATGCACCATGTTTTAGACATTTTCACATCCTTTAAGTAATTTAAAACATAATTAATTAAATAAGTAAGAAGTTTAGTTGAGAAGTCACTTAAGTCTTTTTACGTGAAGGTGAACATTTTATCTTGAACAACCCCTGATTACTTAACTGAGCCACATTAACTCAACTGACTATTAGCTTTCACTCATAACTTCTACCTACACATACATATATATTGCTCTTTTCTTTTTCTTTTCTTTTTTAAATATACTTATATGTAAGATTAGAAATCAAAGAAGTGGATCTGCTTACTTATTGAACTAATTAAGTAATTAATGTTAATTTTAATTTTTTAATTCTAGTTTTTTTTCATTTTTATTTGAATGATAAAAGTACATTAAAATAAGTTACAAAATCACTCAGGAAGTTGCATTTCATATGTGGAATATCATTCTAATCATCAGCTATCCGTTATCTAAATTATGAAATAAGTTAAAGGCATTTAGTCATTAATAGTCAAAATTAATCATATAACATTTAAAATTGTCAAAATAATTGAATTTAAACAAAAACATAGACAGTAAGAGGGATCAAAATCAAAACATATATTTTTCACAATTATAGACTCTGATGAAATTTATGATAAGTTAAAATACTATTAGACTCACAATGTACAAGTGTATATAAGAAATTTCATAAAGTGAAGTGTATAACAATCCTTCATGATAGTAAATGATAAATTCCCTCCCTTACACTTAAAGTAAACATTGTACTCAATGTTTAGAAAGGAAAGTAAATGTATAAAGTAGGAGAGTAAGGAAAAGAATACACCCATTTTCCGAAGGCTTGAATGTTTGTCGAATCAATTTAATGAGCAGGAACTGAAAACATTAAAAAGAGTAAACATAGAAAGTAACAAATAATTCCCCACTCATATAAATACATAAGCTAACTAAAATCAAGGAGCCACAATACATCAAAATATAGCAATCAGATCTAAAAACAATCTACTCTAAGAAACTGAAATGGAAACACACTAAAAGAAAATAAACAAACCAAAGGCCTTAAAACAAACTGTGTGAATAACCAAAATAACTAAGAAGTAGGACTATCCCTATCCTAAGCTCTTTGATAGTCCTCAAGTCTTATTAAGTGCAAGTCCATACCATCTATACAAAGTAAGAGTGCATCAAAACAAGCATCCATAGCACTAAGTAAATCAAAGATGTCTAAAGAAATTCGAGACTTCCTGTTACTTAAAAAAGTCATAAAACTAACCATAGGATCATCAGTGGACGGTGAAGTTGTACGAAAGGTGAAGAGCAATGGGGTGGATGCACACTCGATGTGTCCTTAAAAGAAGCTTTGTCTATAACCGCCTTAGGAACCTCAGCAGCAGAAGTATCAGGTGGAACTATTGGTGCCTCATGCTCACTTTTTTTACGTTGCAGTCCTCCACGATAAACAAAATCCCAAAGCTTAAGTAGGGTAGCATTAATCATGGTCTGTTGAGAAAAATCCTCAACTTTCTATAAATTCAAAGGAACTCCTGCATCCCTAAATATTCTCATCAATAAATAAGGGAAGCTGAAATTCTTGATAACTCTCTTTAGCTTGAATACATCCTACATATCAATAATAATGAAACCAGACAAAGGTAATCTAGGAATAGCACCTATCCCATATAATATCTTGTGCAAAAGATAAATATTATCAACACACATCTCATTCAATCCAATAGTGTGGGGCATAACATATGAACTAATCATGGAAACTATATTGCATTCACGAACTCCTATGTTAGCAGTGGTATAATCTCCGCTATCTCTCGTCAAAGCTAAAGCCTCTCTAGTAGCTAGAATTGAAAAAGAAAGATTTGTAGACCCTAAATCACCATGGAATGTATCCTTACTCTTAATATAGATGTCTCCCACACCAGGTACACCTAATAATACAGTAATAGAACTATGAGTTATAAGTACAGGAATACCTAGCACAGAAGATTGAATCTCAAACGTCTCAGACTTAGCCTTATCCTCAATGTTTGTATAGAACTCGTGAACCAAAGTAGGGTAGAAAGGACTTGAAAAAGACACAATTGGCTCCCATCCTATGCTCCTAAATGTGATTGAGACGTCAAATTGAGGCTCAAGATTCGAATGGATTGGATGCTCCATGATGAATTCATTTGTACGATGCGATTAAAACCAATCAAAGTTCTCTAAATAGGTGAACTTTGATGGATCATATGCTAATGTTTTTCTTGGTGGAGCCATTAGAATAGAAACTGTGTAACAAACACATCGAAATAAGTTATAAAATTCTAAGAAAATCAGAAAATTCTTTTGAAAAAATTTTGGAAAAATTTCCCAGTGTTTTTTTCAAAACTTTGCTCTTGGTGTTAGGCTGGAAAATTGGTATTAATAGAAAACTAATAAAATTTTAAACACAATGATACCAAATTATAATCAAATGGAGGTCTATATCAAGAGAAAATTGAAAAAAATCATAACTTGAGAGGTGAATAGGGATCCAAAAAATTTAGAGAAATTTCTGAAAAATATATTGATTATAAGAATGATTTGAGGCTAGATTCTTGTAAAGGACAAAAACTATGACAAATAGACACTAAAATCATGCGATTTGGTTGAGAAATGAGAAAGTTATGATGATTTGAAGGTAAGAGGTGAATAAGGGTTTAGGAGAAGAGAATGAAGGTTGATGATGATGAATAGTGAAATGCTGTTGTATTTATCGCATAATCAACTTTCAAGGACACCTATTAATCATATAATGGCACAGTTGTATCTCGTTATTATTTCTCCAGAATTGAAAGATCAATGGTGGGTTGATAATCAATCAATGGTGGGCTCTAGGACCATCGTTGATGGTCTTCCCACTCCTTAATAAGTTAAATTTTACTCTAATTTTGCCAAAAAAAACCTTCCAACTCAAGTTCTAACAACATGGAGTGGATTTTCCATCAAATGGCTTTAAAATTAAGATTAAAAAAACACTCCAAAAACTAAGAAAATCACACCACACTAAAGGTATTTTAATGGAAACACACCAAACTTAATTCAAACACACTTAAAAGGCTTTAACACATTTATTTTAATTTAAAGACTTAAATTAAGGTTGAGTTACTTCTTAAAAAAAACTTCTTTAAAGTCTTTTAGCTGGCTTAAGGTTAGAGAACCTTAAGTCTCTTTCTTGGTCTAAAATTTATCAGCTTCAACTCATTCTCTTTGCACAACTAATAGGGCATATTTCAAAGGGTTTTTACAGAATTTGGAAGAATTTTAATAATTTACATTTAATCCTTAAGGAAACACAAGTCATGACTTTGAAAATTTCATGGTAAAAAGTATTGAATTACCATAGTTATCCTTGAATTGAAAGCATGAGCAGTAATAACCTTTCAATTGATTTTTTCATTCATTAATTCGTCTATTTCAAGCTTTCAAAGACAGATATACCAAAACTGTCTCTGTTTTGGTTCACTTTGTTTTAACTTCTGTGTTCTTCAATTTTAAGCTAGCAAAACTATTTTTATTGATTCAAAATTGTCATAAACGTTTTTCTTAGGGTCTCAAGAGTGCATAGGACTTTTAATTTTTAAACACTCAAATCATTTGTTTGAGCTCAAAGAACAAAGACTGCTCAAAACTGTCAAAACTGTCGAGTTTTCTAAACAGTACCTTTGAACCTTTCGATTATGAGTTTTAATCAATTTCTAGAAGTGAAAATTTATTGTTTTCAGTTTTCTTAAGATCTTAGGAGTGTGCTAGTATTTTTGTTTCAATTTTTAAGTAATTATATTGTTTGTTTGAGCTTAATTTGTGCATGTTGCTCAAAGCTGTCCAGGTTTGAGGATTCTGACTTTGTGCTCAGTTTTGATCATTAAATTGATGTGCTAAAATTGTGTTTGCTACTGTGATTTATTGATAACATATAGATTGACATTGCAGTAGGTTTATTTCATTTAATTTACATCATTTTGGTGATTAAATTCGTGAGTTTATCGACTGTAACTTTAAGACTGAATATATATTTGACAGCTTGTGATCATATAGGTTAAATCTGATTGTTTGATGTTATAAGCACATTTTTTTTGATTGAATTAAATTGTTTGTGATCTGTTGAAGTGCTAGGAGGCTAGATGTAATCTTGGTTTGCCTCTAGAAGTTTCAGAATTGTGTCTATTGCTTGTGCAATAGAGAAACACCATAGAAGGTGTGCTTAGGTGACTAAAATTGGGGGATTAACTTTGGTTAATTTATTGGCTGCTCTTTGCCATTGAAAATAGAGTGGTTAGGTTGCTCTTAGCCTATAGAAATCAAGATTTGAATTGCATTAATAATTGATTGAGAATTGGATTGGTTTAGGCCTTAATTGTGCATTGAACAT